>CATIWR010363597.1:0-18928 GCA_949677035.1 Omphalea diandra
ATATATATATATATATATATATATATATATATATATATATATATATATATATATATATATATATATATATATATGAAGAAAGTAAAATAAAATATGAACAAATAAAAACACCATTACCAAACAATACAAACCCTCCCTCACACTTAAAACACATTGTCCTCAATGTGAAGGAAAAGTTTTTAGCATGACAAAACAAACAATTAGCACACAAAAGAAAAGGAAAAACAAAAAGAAAAAAGAAACAAAGGAACTAAGAAACTTTCCTGGAATTTCAAGGTGCAGGTGGTGGGGACAATAAAAGATCGACGAAGAGGGAAAAAGTACTGACCCGAAAGGGGCTGCCAAGGATGAGACCGGTTCAGAATTTGATGAGAATTTGGTTGCAAAATAGGAGAGTTGTGGCTGCAAAATTATTTATTTATTTATTTATTATTTATTTATTAATTATTTTTTGATTATTTATTTATTTTTTTTAATATTCCCCTTGTGCATATCAACACACATCAGTGCGTTGAGCATCGCACAAGGACGGGACAAGGCTGCTAAAGGAGCCTATGTGCGATCCTAACCGCATATATGTGGTGTTTGGACCGCATACAAATGTGCACAAAGGGAAAATCCCTTTGTGCATGGTGTGTGGCAAAAATCACACACCTTTTGGAACTCTTTTTTTAAAAGAATTGCTACAAAAATAAAATACGACAATAAAAATCACATTAATTAAAATTCATACAATAAATCAAATTTTTATAATTTTGGATTTTATTTTATAGTTTTTTATTTGTATTATTTTTATTGTTTTATTTTTTTTTTTTTGAAAAGAGTAGAAACCACAACAAAAATTAAAAAAAAAAATTGGGACTAAAACAAGAAGGGTAAAATGAGACAAAAAAAATTACGAAAAAGAAAAATTGGCTAAATTAATAGATATAAAATATTCCTAATATTTTAGTTCCCGACAAGGACGCCAAAAACTTGATACGATCCAAGGCTAACACCTATAGATCGAATAGGTAAGTTCATCTATCAAGTATAGTATAGCGTAGGTGTATCGAGTGTCGATCCCTCAAGGACTAAAAATATTAGTATTAACTTTTTCTCTATTATTTAACTGATAAATTTAAGTGAATTAATTAACTAATTAAAAACTAAAATAAAATAATTTAACAAACTAAAAGAATGAAAATATGAATTAGAGAGTGGGAAAAAGGTGACCAATATGACAAATAGTACTCAAGTATTGAATCCCCCTAAGACTTATTAAGAAATTAATTTTCTAATAATACAATCTAATTCAATATTTATGAAACTGTGGAAATCTCTTTAGTATATTAAAATCCTTCTCAAGATAATTAACATCTAATTATAGGTTGATTAATTGAAATCTATTCCTAATTAAAACCCCTAAAATTACATTATAGTTCTTTTGAATTTTACTATTAGGTTTGACCATAATATGGAGAATTTATGTTATCCTATCTTTAGGGTTACATACAACTCCTTTCAATTGTGCTAAATATATTCAATAACTTGATTTATCAATTTAAGTTTAAACAATTGTAAAACAAGAATCAATATTTTGGACATATCAATTCAATGAGATAAAGAACAAACACAATTGAATTCCATAAAATAATGAAAATATTGTATTATCTAAAGAAAATCACAATTCAAAACTCGTCTTAAGGTTCATCATACCTAAGTGTCTAACTAATTTAGTTCATAATGGAATTATTAGTCAATATCAACATAAAAAGAAAATAAAATAGAAAAATTTTCATGATAAACCCCATGTAGTATCTAATTCACTTCAAGCTTGATGGAAGACTAATAATTCTTCTCTTTTGGACAGTTTTTTCTCAAAAAAAAAAAAAAAAGAAAATAAACAAAATAAAACTACTCATTTTTTATTGGAATTCTCCTCCTCCTATTAATACTCCACTACTCCCCCCTAAAATAGGAAAAAATATCTCTACCATTTAGAAACAAATTCTCCCTCTCCAATTTAGGATAAGTCACGGTGAAACTTTCCAAAAAAATACAAAGATCCTTTCTCAATTGAATTAGGAAGAGACTAAAATTATGTCAGAAAAATATCAGAACTGGTCGTTGAATTATCAAATTTTTGTTTGGTCCCTGAATTTCTAAAATTGCACAATTTCACCAAAAAACTCTCATAATTCATCAATTAGCTCCAATTTTCAGGATTTCCTATAAAATCACAAAATACAAGTCAAAAGTGAAATATTATCGAATATTTTTTTTCAAATTAGACTCAATTAACAATAAAATTAGCCTTAAAAATACTAAACATAAAAAATTATCAATACTTCTAAGAAGCTAGTCTATAAAGGTCATCTTCACATAGCGAGTTAGCAAGCTAAATGGAACATATAATTCGTAAGTATACAAAATCGCTTAAGTAAAAAAGTAATGAATAAGATATCATTCCACTAGGATTGCATATTAAGCACCAAAATTATATTAACTCTATTATTATTTAAACTAGCAAAAAAATGATTAATTAATAAAATTAAGAAGTTAAATTAGAGAGTAATAACACCAAACAATTTAAGAAAACAAGGATTACAAATTAATATTATTAAAGCACTAGGATAATTTGATTTCACTTGAATCTATCCTATTTAATTTATTTGATTGAAGATCCAAATTAAATTATTTATGTAATGATTAAATAACCCTAAAGCTTATTAGTATTCTCTTCCAAGGTGTACAAAGAATATTGATCAATATTCAATATGCATTGACATCAATCAATTCTTTAATATATATGGTTATTCAGGCTGAATCCACACAAGTTAAATTTTGATTTTCATTCCAATTATGTTCTTATATGTTTATTATCTAAATCAACCATTAATATCTTCCCTCGATTTTAATTCATAGCAGTAAATCAATCAAATGGTGATCAAGCATTCAATTGCATTAAGCATAATAATAAAACACTTTGCAAAGATAAAGAAAATCACCTAATATAAACTAAATAATCAAGATCCAAATTATATTAACCCACTTTTGTTAAATTAACCTAATAATAGTGAAAATAAATAAAACAAAGAATACTAATAAGAACATAAAATAAAACAAACAAAGAATGAGAAAGAAGAAAGATAAAAGCTCTTTGAAGTGCAGAATTTTCTCTCTAGAAATTATTGCTACCAACCTCCTATTTGAGGAGTTTTTTCAATCTCCCAAAATCCAGCCTCTTCCATGCCTTGAATCTCCTTTTATACTAAAATTATCATCTCTTGAATAGAAAAAATAGTTCATAGTCCTTCTTGTTTAATAATCCACACATAATTAAGAATACATGTCCAAAATTCTTGTTCAGTATTTTAATATTTAGAATAGATAAATAATTGGCTTTATATACTTATTTTTGAAAGTTTTTTGAAAGTTGGGGTAGTCTTAAGATGATAGAAAAACTTTTAATTTAATCCCAATTAAATCTTCTTAAAGAATAGGAACAATAACTACAAAATTCCTTACTTTTGTTTTTATCCTCTATAGACTTGATAGACTTATCTTTCGAACTTAAATAATCACAACTTTTTCTAAATATCATTAATTTCCAAACCGTTTGAAGTGTAAAACATTAGAAACATAAGGATTTCATATATATATATATATATATATATATATATATATATATATACCCAATTAATATAGTTTTTGAGTTTGCATTTAGCCCTTTTGTAACTTAAATTCTAAATTTTAACTCCTCTTTCTTTTTTTTTTAAACCCTAATCAAAAAATTAAAATAACATGAACTAAAACTAGTATACTTAAAAATAAGACAATTTAATATAAAATTAAGTAAAAGTATAGAAAATATGTATAAATATGAAGCACATAACTGAGATCTCATTCTTCAACAGAATTACCTAGACTAATTGCTCTGCTAACTAAAAAAGAGCATGCAACACTACCTATAGAATAAAGAAAGAGCTCTCAATTTGTTGATCCTAATGATATTTGGACTCAATAATTTTTTCCAAGAGTCAAATCATAAAAAGAGGGTTGCGGCTACAAAGGGCAATCAACGTTAGCTTACTGTAAATGAGAAGTTTAGAGCAGAACAAGGCAAGAGCATATCATTGTAACTGCATTAGAATGAGGAGAGAGGTTGTGAGATTTCTAAATGAAAGAACAAGCATGCTAAGGATTTGAACAAAGGTCATGCACATATAAGACATGAGACTTGTCCATACGATATTTGTGCTATGTACCATAAAGATGGCAACATAGTAGAGTATATTTTTGAATGGTATAAAATATATATATATATATATATATATATATATATATATATATATATATTCCTGAAAACATATTAATACTTTTTACAATCAGTGAAAGGCAAAAATCTATGGCCAAGGATTGAGAAATAATCAGTAAACTGCTATCTCCTAAGAAGAAACCCTAAAAACTTTAAAAAAATTAAGGAAGAAGAGAGTTGAGATATATTTATTCATCGGGCAAAAAGTAACGGACAAAAAATAGACTTGCCTAGAATTGGGATTTTAATAATATGATTAACTTATTCATTTTAAATATTTAATTAATTTACAGATCAATATATATAACAATGTCAATAGGCAGTAACAAAATGTCACAATTTGAGATAAATTTATCTTAGTGTAGCATGCTAAATAAAAAAAAGCAATTATTATTTTTTGTTCATCAAACTAAATGTTTTCCAAAGAAAAACAAGACTAATTTATGAATTATAATAAGGCTTGTTCGTAAAAAACATTCAAATCTTTGCACATTTTGATCATTATGTTTAATTCTTTAAACTTTAGCAAAGTTTATAAATTTTTTAGCAATTATATTCAATTTATAATTTTGATCAAAATTGAATGACTGATCTCATGATATAGATGATACATTGAATTAGATTTTAAAACTCATGACAATTGGCACAACAAAAAACTAAAAATTCAATCTAATGTGTAATCTACGTGATGAAATAAGTTATTTAATTTTGATCAAAATTAGAAATTTGACATAATTACTAACAAGTTTGCGAATTTGGTTAAATTGATCAAAATTTTAAAAATAAAATATCGTGATTAAAACTTACAAAAAAATTGATTTTTTTTTGAGTAATAAGCCTTATAATAACCCTAAGAATCAAATATATATATATATATATATATATATATATTTTGTTGATTCTAATCTTATAAATTATATTAAATAAAGTTTTTGTCACATATTAAACAATTTATTATAATTAGTTTTTAAAATTGACACATTATCTTACTAGTGTCTTGTTGGCGACGAGTGGAAGGAGCTTGATTCTTCTTTAAGTAAGATATCAAATTAAAGTCTTATAAATGGAGATATTGATAATAAGAGAGTTTTCACTTCATTTGGGGTTCAACTTTACTTGAATACGAATTAGTTAGATTCAAAGTGACTTTCAAGTACCGGATGGTTTATATAAAAAAAATTGACACATTATCTTTAAAATTTAACTCAATTAAAAATGAATTCAAATAAAATAAAAATTTCTCACACAATATGAATTTTGTTTTAGAAGATGATTATTTTCAAATAAATTTTTTTATAATTAATTAATATGTAAACTTCTAATATAGTATAAATTTCATATTAAAATTCTAATAAAATTTTTATTATTACAATGCCTGCAACTAGTGAATCAACACTTACTAAACAAATATCTTCCACCAATATATTACATATATTTTATTTGTTCCATAATATATATCGTTTAAAGTTTTTGTACATATATATTAAGAATTATATTTAATAGATGTTATTGTGTAAATAAATGACTATATTATTCTTAATTAATTATTTTTATAAATTATTGTATATTTTATAAAAAAATAATTATTATGAAAGAGATATAGATAACATGAAAAATTCATCAAAAAAGAAGTTGAGTTCCCATTTATTCAGTGGGCAAGAGTAAAGGGCATAAAAAAATAGATTTGTCCTTACTGAATTGGGATTTCATGCCTAATGTGAGTAATATATTCGTTTTAAATATTCTGCCAATTTTTCTGATTTGCTGATTAATTAATGTAATAATGTCAATAAGCTGTAACATGTTACAATTTGGGACAAATTCATCTTACCATGGAATGCTCGCCACGACCACACACACAAGAAAAAAAGTCATCCAGTTCATCAAACCAAATGATTTTCAATTAAAAAAAAGGCACTAATTTATGACTTTTTGAAAACCTGAGAATTAAATAATCATTTTTTTCCTGTAAGGAATCTTTTGTCCCCCTATTTTATGGATTAACAAGATTCCAAATCCGTCTTTTAAAACAGCCATAGCAGCATTCTCTGTAACTTTGACAAACAACAGCAACGAGAAAGACGAATGCTCTGAAACACAACACGCAACAACAAAAACTCAATTTCTTCTCCACATGGCACCTGATCAACCAATCAGTTCTACAAACTACATCAGTTCCTTATTATTACTAGTTTCATAACCAGAGATAGAGTAGAAAACATAAAGAACGGACACAGATGAAAATATTGGGATAGAAAATGGCAATAAGGAAGACAACACAAGCTCTAAGGATAATTCCTTTGGTGTGTACGAGTCACTTGACCACTTCTCCGTGCTAATCCCAAGCCTCATGTTTACCAGGTAAAAGCCCGAAAATTTGATGGGTATTAGTAACGGTTGTTGATTTATGTATCTGGTGGAGATTATATTATGTGGGTTTAAGTAAAGGTTGCTAATTTACCTACCTATCTGATGGGTTTGTATGATATAAATCTGCAGATTCTTGTTTTCTGAAATTAACTGTATCAAATTTAGAATTTTACAATTTTGTGTGATCATATCATATTTCTATCTCTTTTTTCAGGAAGTTAGCAGTGTGCTTATGGGTCGGAATTGTGGAAAGGCACTGGAAACTGTAGCTCTTCCTGAGTCTGCAAAGGTTCTATCTTCAGAACATGATTTTGACCTCAAGGTGTTGTTTGATCCCAATCTATTTTTCTTAAGCAAGTTCAGAATTTTGATATATTTAAGAATTGGGTTATTTCTTTCATTCTTTTTACTATTTATATGGTTGTTCTTCACATTTTTTTATATGATTGGATCATATGGATTCAAGGTATTTTATTATGAAAATCCTTGTATGATTCTTTTGAAAGTGGTAATTTTGAACCTTGATGGAACTTTGTTTAATATGATCGTGTTGGGAGAATACATGGATGATTTAGATATGTGAACACTGGAATCACTGTTTTGAAAAATGAGAAGGTTACTTAAATGGGGTATTCCTGAGGTTCCCCAGCATCCTCAACTGCTTTTTAAGATTATTATGGCTTTGGTTAAAAGTTCAAACTTAGTAGGAAAGGATAATGAAATAGGAGAAGTTGTGGCGTTTTGTCATGGTTTCAAGCAGAAACAACAACATTTTTATATTCGTTTCTTCTCTATTTTCTCTTAACATATATGAGCATGTACTTGCTTTTCTTATTTAATTTTTCATGTTTCAAACGTAGAGTTTCATTGTTATAGTATTAAGTCAACATAATTCTTTATTTTCATTTTTCTCCCTTTCAAACTTCACCTTAATTATTTTTCGCTTGTGATTGATTTTTTATTAAAATATTCAATTTGAAAGATTAAGGGAAAAAATTACTTTACCATTGATAAATAGATAATAAATATCAAACTCAAAGAAACCAATATTCATCAACAAATTTCAAGTCGTTTAGGAATTATCGTTTAATCTGAATTTCTTGCAAAGAAGCTAATTTTAGTAGTTGAATGAAGATTATCTAAACATACATCTCAAATTATATACTTCATGATTGTGTGCTATGCATGATTTCTTACTGCAACATTTTAATTTAAAAAAAAAAAAAAGAGATAAAGAAATACATGATTTCTTACTTCTACAGTTTAAATTAAAAAAAAAAATAAAGAAGTGATGGCAAGATATCATACCTTAAGAAATTTTCATATGTATTCTATAGTCTTCATTTCTCATGAATTTGTGATGTGTATTTTGCATTCTTTTGTTTCTCATAAAGCTGTATCATTTTATTTCTCATCAGGCTATATTTTTCATTTCTTATGAAATTGTTATACATTTTTTGCATTCTTTCATTTCTCATCAAGCTCTATTTCATGTATGTATGTTAATTATTTTCTTCCTTATACATGATATAAAATAAACTGCCTCCTTGATTACAAGTCAAGCACAACCACTGGTAGTGTAAGCTTCAATGTTTTTAAAACCAGACTAGAGACTGAACCAGTCAACTGGTTGGTTCACAGTTCAAACGGTTCAATGAGTCTGATTCAATAGAGCAATTTTTATATTTTTGTTTTAAAAAAATATAAATAACAAAACAATTTAAAAAATAAAAAAGTGTAATATGATAAAATAATAGAAAAAAATTTGTAATATGATAAAATAATAGAAAAAAAATTTTAACATTTAAACTTTGAGTCAAATAGTATAATTTTTGGAAAATTTTAAAATTTTTTTGTAAAACAATATAGTTTTTAGGTTGAATCGGTTTTTGGTTTTGACCGATTTTTTCTAGTTTTGACTGGTTTTTTAGTTGGCTAGTTTCAACCCAAATTGAACTTGACCAATGGCCGGTTTCAGGTTTTATTGATCCAACTGGCTGGTCCAATCTGGTTTTGAAAACACTGGTAACCTCCCCCCATGAGCAAGCCAAGCACTACCTCTGATATATAGTATTTTCTCATCTAATACTTGCATGAGCCTCACTTTTCGAAGCTTGTTGAATGCATTTGCTGCCTTTTCCAAGATTCTGGAATGGACTTTCTCCTAATACTTTTTAGTAATTATGTGCTTTCTGTGTACACATCTGTTTGCAGATGACAGAATCTTAAAACAGATTAGTTACTGTCTTTGGCATGTTTAAATTTGTACTCAATAGTCAAGCTCCTCAAGAGCTGAAAAATTCTGATGCAAAGGCCTTGCAACATGAGACTTTGTCTTTTCTTTTGGCTGTCCTACTAGTAATTAGTATAATATATTTCATTACTTAGCTAAATGTAGGCTGGCATCTTCATTTTCTATGATAGGATTCCTTAATGGCCAATGCTGTGCTATTGATTATTTTGAAATATCCATCTTTAACTCTTTCAGGCCTTCTCCTTTGGTGCTGAAAATGAGTTACTGAGACAACCTCGAATAGTTCAAGTTGGTGTTATTAAGAACTATAGCTCTTCCAACAACTGCCCCTTTTTTGGACCAAAAGAGGGCTCTATTTAAGAAATTGAAGCCAATGATTGAGGCTGCAGGTTCTTCAGGAGTGAACATATTATGTTTGCAAGTAAGCTGAGACACAAGGGATGAACTGTTCCATTTATTGACTTCTGCTATAATATAAGACCCTGCAGTGATTTCTCATATAATCCTAATCTAGGAAGCATGGATGATGCCATTTGCATTCTGTACTCGTGAGAAGCGGTGGTGTGAATTTGCAGAGCCTGTAGATGGGAAATCAACCCAATTTCTTCGGGAATATGCAAAAAAGTATAATATGTAAGCCCCATTCTTGAGAGAGATATTAATCATGGAGAGACTATTTGGAACACTGCTGTTATAATTGGAAATCATGGGAACATAATTGGCAAGCATCGGAAGGTACATGCAAGTTTTCTTCTCTCCATAATATATTGCTTTTAGAGCAGCTTGTTGACCATATTATGGAAATTACATTTGGCAGAACCATACACCTAGAGTTGGCGACTTCAATGAAAGTACATATTATATGGAAGGAAATGCGGGACATCCTGTGTTTGAGACGACTTATGGAAAGATTGCTGTAAATATATGCTATGGAAGGCACCATCCATTGAATTGCTAGCATTTGGATTGATTGGTGCAGAGATTGTTTTCAATCCTTCTGCCACTGTTGGTGCGCTTAGAGAACCAATGTGGCCTATTGAGGTTATTTTCTACCCATTTACTTAATTTTATGCTTATGAGGTGAGGATTTGTTGTGTTTTTGTTTGCTTGATCAACAATACTTTCAATGAGCTTTTGGTATTGGGGAACAGGAAACTTTAGCATCATTAAGTCTTTGTACAGAAAGAAAAATATACAGCTATATGGTTTCCTGCGAGGATCAATATACTCTTAATAGTTAGACGATGCCATTGCATGCGGTTAATCTTTTGTGCTAAATTTTTTTGAAAACCAATTGTCAAATAAATTAGTGATACTGGAAATGATTGTTGTTAACATGTCCATTGGTGCATAATGAATGGGCTGTACAGGTTCATGATGCTGCAGTAACCAGCATGCAATCAAACAATTGTCAGCTAAATTAGTCATACTGGAAATGATTTTTTTTTCAACATGTCAATTGTCATATGATGAATGATTTTGCAGGCACATAATGCTGCTATAGCCAACAATTACTTTGTTGCGTCTATCAACCGTGTTGGAACTGAGATATTTCCGAATCCATTCACTTCAGGCGATGGGAAGCCACAACATAATGATTTTGGGCATTTCTATGGATCTAGTTATTTTTCAGCACCGTATTCTTCTTGCACGCCTTATCTTTCTCGTTGCAGGGATGGATTGTTGATCTCAGACATGGACCTAAACCTATGTAGACAGTTTAAAGACAAGTGGGGATTTCGAATGACTGCTCGGTATGAATTATATGCTGATATGTTTGCTCGATATTTGAAGCAGATTTCAAGCCCCAAGTCATCTCCGATCCCCTGTTGCACAAAATTTCTTCCTAAGCACAAGGTTTATGAACACTTGCAATAGTGTTTCTAAATCATCGTCCAAAATAAGTTGTGTATTAACTATCAGACCTTTTCCTGGTTATTTGTTTACATGTTTTCTTTATCGTGTAAAATTGTACTATTCTGTTATTTTACCACAATGCAGAATATACTTATTTCACATGTAGTTGCTTGGTTATGTGCAAATGCAGTTTGTTGTTTCATATTTAGTTATGAAAAAGGTTTAGGATTTAATAATCCATTTTTTTTGTAAATTTATAAGATATATTAAGTAAAATTTTGTGCCTGTTTTGTCAGCAGGGTTTTTTTTTTTTTTTTTTTAATGGAGTTTTGTGTGTGCAAGATTTGAAATATTTGATGATACAATATGGGTATTAATGCTATTTGCAAGAGTCAGATTCTTTTTTTTTTTTTTAAATTAATGAAAGGGGCTAATTCTTGATAAAAAAAAAAAAAAGGTTGGAATAGCAGCTCTGCGCTGCTGAGTGGTGAACGCAGACATGGACGAATTGGATTAATTAATTGCACAAAAAATATTTGAAATTAAAAAAATAAAAAAACATTTGAAAAAATAACTGAACTAATATGAATCAAAATAATATTTTGGAATGACATCGATTATTAATTTTTATTCGATCCAAATAATTGAATCGTTATCCATAATCAGTGTGTGTCTATATAAATATCCAAATATCTGAATTTATATAAATTTAATTTTTAAAAATGAAATATATATATATATATAAAAATTTAATTTTAAATAAATAAATAAACTATACATATAAAAACTCTTTTTTTGTAAATTTAATTTTTAAAATACTAAATACATATATTTAATTTTAAAAATAAAATTTATAAAATAAGAGTTTATATATATAATTTTTTTAAAAAATTCAAAATATTTGAATACCTAAATTGAACTGAAGTAATCCATTAATTTTGAATATTCAAACCGGATTGATTCAAAAATCAATTCAACTCAGGACGAATATTTTCGCATCTTGATCTATTATCAATTGCTTCATTTTCAAATATTCGATTTTTGGTTCAATTTTAAATAATTTTAAATAACCGAACCCAATCAACCCTGGCGCCATTGTTGCTCCTCGCACTTTGCACTCTTGACGGTGAAGTTTCTTCGTTCTTGCTTGGCAATTTTTATCTGCATTTTAGTTTATTTTATTTTATTTTTAAAAATTCAAATATATTAAAATATTGTACACTATACACAAATACACATATAAATATATAATTATACACACAATATATATATATATATATAATTTATAAAAAAAATATGTTTTTTACTCAATCTCCACGGAAATTCAATTCAAAGATTTCGTAGCGATTCATGAGGCGACAAATTTTCATTTTATCGCAAAAAAAAAGGGAGAGGAGCAAAAGGAGAGAGGGGGGTGATCTATTTTTTATGGTGCTTTTAATTTTTGGGTTTTGTCCGTTGAGCTTTTCTATTTAAATTATGCAACTTTTTAATTTAAGGACATTGAATTAATTATTGAAATAGAAAATAGAAAATTTGATTAGAAATTATTGGACAACACCTTAAAAAACACTATATATTTACATATATACAAACAATTTTGACACATCGATAATCAAAAAATAATAATAACTTGACATGTGGCATGTTTTTAAATATTTTAAAACATGCAAATAATTAATATTAATATTTGACTTTTAACTTCTTATAATAAAAATCAATTAATTATCCATTTCATCTATCAAATAAAATTATTTTCCCAAACTAGTATGATTTTTTTTTTGAAGAAAAAAAAACTTGTATGATTGTTTAATAATTTATAAATTATTGTAAATAAAATTTCATTAATTTAATTTTATTAATTATTATCATAAAAATAAAAAAACAACATTTTTTTAAATAAATTATTAATGTTCTAAAAATAATCATATCAAAATAAGAAAATATTTTTAAAAATCAACGATAAATAAGGAAAGTTATTTGAATTTATAAAGGTTATATGTTTTATTTTTGAATGGTTTCTTCATTTAATACAAAAAAATATTAATTATATTTTATTTTAATAAATATTTTACACGAATAATATTCGTATAGATGACATAAATTTGAATTGCTTATGTAATGATAAAAAATTGAAAAATAAAATACAAAAAATACAGATTTTGGACAGAGCACCACAGCCATCATCATCACAAATTTTCCCATTTCTTCTTCTCCTCCTCTCCTCATAGAGAAAACCAAACACTTGTTTATTCTTGGTTTTAGTGAGTTTACTCTTTCTTATCGCTTCACATATAAACTTCAACTGGTCTTCTCTTCTCTATCTATCTCTCATATTTGATTGATGGCTTCAATTTCACCACCAACTCCTCCTCACCATAACCTCTTCTCTTTCAGCAGCAGAGTCAGAACCTCCACTTCCAAAATACCATCATACCCTTCTTCTTCAACCCCTAACCCTCCTCCATTTTCCTCTGTCTGCCGTTGCTGCACCGGTTCCAATTCCAATCCCTCGTCTGATTCTAGATGGAGCGCTGCTGCTGCGTTTCAAGGTCTCATCCGAACCGCCATCAAGGGAATTGATTTGTTCATCAATCCGCCCCTCAAGGAAGCTGATGATGAGAAGGAGCGGAAAAGTAAAGACCGTGAAGAAAAAGAAGAAGAAGAAGAAGAAGAAGAAGGAGAGTGGGATTGGGATCGATGGAGAAAGCATTTCGATCAAGTCGATGAGCAGGAGCGTATCGTCTCCATTTTGAAGGTCTAAAAAAATTTTTGTTTCTTTTTCCATTTTTTATCACATATTCAAATGATGTTGTTTTAATGTTTTAGGTTTTTGCTTAGGGTTGTGGTTTACAAAAGTTGAGAAATTGAATGCTGGGAAGTGCAATTTGTTAGGGATTTGGTCTTCAAAGACTGAACTTTTTTTATTTATTTATTTTCGTTTCATTTTGTACTTATAAATTCGTGTGGCTTTGTTTTAATCAGTTAATATTTTTGGCCTCTTAAGTTGCTTAGTTGCAGCGAGAAATCGTGGCAGTCTTTAATTGAATGTAGAAGGGTGGACTATGCAGCTTTATAAGTTTAGCAATTTGTTTCTGCCAACTGCAATTTCCTAGGAATTTGGACTCAAACGAGTTCTTTAATTTATTGTTTCATTTCCTTTGTAACAACAAATTTCATTATGTATGCGAGTTTTGGGATGAGGGTAGTGTGCTGATGCAAAAACTAGTTTAAACAATGTAAAGATTGAGTAGGTTTTGAAGAAACTGAAACTCCCTTTTGAAGTTACTTTGAAGGGTGAGAAATTGTAGCTTCCTTAATTGAGTGTAAAAGGACAGGACTTATGGTCCGTGGAGCGTTGTGATATTTTATACCTTCATAATGATTTAGTGTGAGTTACATGCTGAAATTTCTTCACTTGCAGTCACAGTTGAGTCGTGCTGTGAATAGGGAGGATTATGAGGATGCAGCTAGGCTCAAGGTGGCAATTGCAGCTGCTGCTACAAATGATGCTGTTGGCAGAGTGATGTCTCAGCTGAATGTATGTAATTTGACTTGTTTCTCTGGTTTCACCAGGTCGGATGACAGGCGAGGGATGTGAGGAATGCCAGTTTTTAACTAACCCTTTATTTTTGGGATGTTTTAGAGAGCATTAGCGGAAGAAAGGTACCATGATGCAGCTTTGTTGCGGGATAATGCTGGTGCTGGATTGGTGAGTTGATGTTCAACTTTGCCCTCTCTCTCTCTCCCCTCCACTGTGAACAGAGCTGCCACAGAAATACAATACCTATGCCCGCCTTTCCCCTTATGTGTGTAATGAACTATCAACTGTCCTCTGTGGTAATTTTGACGTGTATCTTAACCCTGCTGTAAATGATTCTCACTGTTGATTCCTCGCCCTCATCTCTGATCAACATTTTGAACCTCACAAAACAATTATGTTTTCTTTGCCTCAATTGGTAGTGCCTCATTTGCTGTGTGAGTTTGGTGGGGGATTTATTGGTGTTTGTCTATAACACAGAGCAACTGCAGTTAGTAGTAAACTGGTAATCTTTGGACTAAATTTTTGGCTGAAGATTTTCTTTGATCCTTTGTGTGAGGAGTTTCCCTTTTCCATAATTCTTGGGTCATTGATGTTAAATAATCTACCGACATCTTAGATTTGGGTGCTTGTACATGAAAATGCTACAAGCTCATATTGTGTTCTGTCCAATTAATTTTTCATGGTCAGTGATGTCAACTGAAAATTGTTAAATTGTGGGACCTCCTTTGTCTACATTCAAATTGTTAGATGTTTCAGAAAGCTTAGTGGAAAGCTATGCAGCTTGGACATTTTAAGTATATCACATTTTCATTTTGTAATGTGTTGGAAATTTTTGTAATACGACACCAGATACGAGATTTATGTGTTTATTTTTGAAAAAAATAACATTTCCTGTACCTGTATCGAATTGCGTCCATGTTGCTTTATATGTGGCTGTGCAACATTGGTGAAGAGTAGGAGCACACTGTATCCTTCCTTCTTGGTTACCCACTTCTTTTTAAATTTGCAGCTGTGAGTTGTTTTGTGTGATAAAGGTACAATATTAGTTGTATAGTACTTATGGTACTTGTAATGCCCTTTCATCTTCTGGAACTAAGTAAAGGTGGATTTGAGTTTCCTGCGTGAGATTTCTTAGTTAGGCTGGTGTATTTCAAGTGATAAAATTATGTTGTTTATATACAAATTTACTTCATGGTATAACTATATTTCTTGGTACTGATGTCCAGGTGGGATGGTGGTCTGGCATATCACAAGATGTACATGATCCTTTTGGTATAATTATACGAATTGCTGCAGAACACGGAAGATATGTAGCAAGGAGTTATAGTCCTAGGTAATTGTTTACATGCTTGTAGAAAGTTTTAATTGAATTTCTCATTCATACCTTTTAAAATGCCTAAGCATTTATTGTACATAGCCATTTTATCATGTGTATTGAAATCGAAACTTGGTGATTGTATTACACATGGATACTTGCAATTTTTCAATGAAAATAATATAAATGCTTTTACAGTGGTAGTTTTTTTTATTTTGCAAATATTTCTTTACAATGCAAAGTAAGCATATAATATTTCTTGCAATTATAGTACATTCGGAAAAGTCAGAATGGGAATAATGTACACTTGTAGTTTACTGAAGGTGTAAAATAATATATGTAAAGGACTGCTTAAAAATTAATATGAAGTCGTTATGTTGTATTCACTGTTCCAGTGGTTATAAAATAATGAATTTTGAATTTTTAGTCAACTATCTTAGTTTAACTCTTCTCCATTAACCTTCCAATTGATATTTGTTGCTTCTAGTAAGAACTATAAATAAAAGGCACAATAAGCATTTTTTTTTTGGTTATATCTTTTCGGATTAAGTGATGCTTGTGATTGTAAGTACATATATAAGCTGAATAAAGAATTAGTTCGGAGCTGTAGACACCTTGTGTCAATCAGTAGCAGGTTACAGTAGTAGAATATTAATTCTTTAGAGATGTGAAAATTTTATTTTATGTTGTGGATATTACTATATTTCATCTGACTTGCAGTTGAACCTAGTGATTTTTAGATAGCAGAGGGAGATGATAATTGATGAAGGTAGCACAAATATGGCCAAATTGGAATTCTCTTGATGTATGCATTATTACTTTGTAACATTTCTTGTGTAGTAACTTTGCTTTTATATGTAAAGGACTACAAAAAACTAATATGAAGTTGTTATATTGTTTTCACTGTTCCAATGGTTATAAAATAATAATTTTGAACTTTTAGTTAACTATCTTAGTTTAATTTTTATCCATTAACCTTACAATTGATATCTATTGCTACTAATAAGAACCATAAATAAAGAAGCAAAAAGCTTTTTTTATTATATCTTTTAGGATTAAGTGATCCTTGTGATTTTGTGTACATATATATGCTGAACAAAAGATTTCTTCAGAGCTGTAGACACCTTGTGTGAATTGGTAGGAGGTTACAGTAGTAGAATAGAAATCCTTTAGGGTTGATGTTGTGCAAGTTTTATTTTTTGTGGATATTATCATACTCATCTGAGTTTCTGTTGAACCTTATAACTTTTAGATAGCAGATGGAAATAACAACTGATGAAGGTGGCACAATATGGCCACAATGTGGAATTTTCTTGATGTATGCATAATTAATTTGTAACATTTCTTGTGTAGTAATTTTGCTGTCAATCTTGCTACTTCATGGGCTGCCTGCCTGCTGCCAAATGATCCTTTTAGAGTATTTGAAGGTCAATTATCATTTTTCTTTTCTTTTTCTTTTTTGCAGACAGCTTGTTACAGCTGCAATTGGTGTCCCTGTGTTTGAGATCTTTCTTACAATGAATAAGAAAGGGGAATACAAGCAGCAGGTATCATTTTCCTACCTTTATTTGTTGTGAAAAAAATAAGACTAACCTGGAACACAAAGTCCTCCCGGCTATTGCGGCAGTTCTTATTTATTTGTAGTCTATCAAGTAAGTTAGAAATTTTGACTTGTGAGATTTTGTTAATTAAATTTCTGATAAGAGAAAGAATAGCATTTTTTTGGCACCAGGAATTTTCATAGTGGTAGACTGCACATTAGAACATATTGGAGTAGATATAGATAAGAAGGGGAGGGGTAGACCTAAGCTCACAGGGAAGAGAGTAATTCAAGGTGACTTTGAGGCCTCACATCTTTCCGAAGATGTGGCCCAAGATTGCTTCGAGTGGAAAAAACGAATCCATATAGCCCACCATAATTAACTTGGGACTAAAGCTTAGTTGAGTTGAGTTGTGTAGACTGGCCAGTATGGAAATCTTCAAGCAGCTGATTAAAGAAGTATGAGGTACCTTCCGTATCAACAAATTATTCCCACCATCCCAAAAATCTAACATTTTTGGTCATCTATCTTTTAAAGTTGAGGGGCATAAATCTTGTCATGAAAAATTTGTCAGGCATGTACAAGATAGTTGCAGTGGCTGAATCGGTCAGTCTTTTCTTTTATGTATGATTGTATTTGCCTCTCCATTAGAACTGTTAGTTGAAATCTAAAATAGCTCCTGTGCTGTGAATGAAATCCTGACTCCCATGGACTCAAACCTTGCCCCTATGGAACAAGATCTTATCCTTGGTTCCCATGTGAAGCAAATTTTCTTGCCCTTTAAATCTACTTAGCATATCATGTACATCAATTGTTATGTGCATACTGGTGTATTTTGCATGTGATCATGGTGTGATGCATATTGCATGCCTGCCTAGACAGATCTACGTCTGTGGATGCATTTTCTTATCTTCTTATATCCTTTCTGTCTATGGAATTGCTCAATCAATACTTCTGGTTCATTGTATATCATGCTATTAGCAGTTATGTTTCCTGATTGAATTCATTTGGTTTTAGGCTGTGTACTTGAAAAGAAAAGGACTTTCACAAGGCCCTTCAACAATTTCCTCAAAAGTACCAAGTGCCGCCAGCCGGTTGAAGCCTCCTGGGCCAACAGAAGATAAAAGTGATCTATTTGTTGCGAGTACTGAGGACATTGAAGATGACAATAATACAGAAGATGGTTCTGATCTGATTGAGGGATTCCCTGGTTTTCAGAATATTTTGCGAGATATGATTCCTGGTATGAAGGTTAAGGTCTTGAAAGTGACAGCACCTGCAAAGGTAGATAAGGATTTTATATCTAAGGTGATAGAGCAGATAATGGATGAAGAAGACGAAGAGAAGGATATTCAGTTAGAAAGTGTAGAAGCAGAAGATGAAAACAGGGGTGAAAGTGACCAAGAAAGAGACTGGATTGAAATAGATGCTACTCATGAAATCATTGACAATGAAGAGCCAAATGAGATTGCAGTCAAAGTTGTTGTTGGAGGTCTTGCTCAGAAACTCTCAGGAAGCATACCTGCAAAAGAGTCACTTAGGGTCCCTGCTAAGCTAGAGAGAAAGGGGCGGAGGTCATTTTCGTTTTCTGTAGAGAAAGATGTGAGCCAGCAGGATTCTGGTGCCAAGGAAACAGCCTCAATAGATAGGAAATCTAAGTTTCGAGGTCAACACAGTGTGGATAGTATTATGTTGGATCTTGCTAAATTCATTGGCAAGGAGAAGATACCCTTGAAGGTTGGTTTGA
>CATIWR010363605.1:0-29559 GCA_949677035.1 Omphalea diandra
TATGAGATGGGCTTGCCTTTAATACAGAAGGCCGGTGTGGATCACAAAATCAACTTCATTAAGTCCCCAGCTGTACCAGTTTTTGATCAACTCTTACAATGTGCAAGAAATTATTTGAGGGGTGAAAGTTAATATGTGATACCACTTAGCTGCAAAATCAAAAAGAAAAAGGAAATACTTCCATATATACTAATTAAATCCATCGATTTTATTAAAATTTGTGATTTTTAAAATTTATCAATTTCTTAAAAAAAATCTTACTTATTTAATATGTATATATGTATGACAAATCAATAAATTTCAAATATATTATTGTAATAAAAAATTTAATTGTGAGATCCTGTAATTTGAAAGTTTTTAAATTGTGACAAATTTATTTCTCAATCAGAATAAATTCATAGATTTTTTAAAATTGATCATCTAAATACTTCCAACCAAACTTTACTTTAAATTGTTTTTACTAGAGGAATCTTAATAATTCTCATTTATTGTTGCAATTGTATTGACAGTTTGTTGTAATGGGTAACTTGATGCAGGAAGAAAATGATGGCAGCTTTGACTTTGCATTTGTAGACGCATACAATGAAAGCTACTATAATTACCATGATAGGTTAATGAAACTGATAAAAGTTGGTGGCGTTATTGTTTATGATAATACTCTTTGGGGAGGAACTGTTGCTTGGCCTGAAGAAACAGTCCCAGAGGACAAAAGAGAGACCAGGACTTCTGCTTTGGACTTTCATCACAAGATTAATGCTGACCCTCGAATAGAAATCTCTCTGGCTCCATTGGGCGATGGGATCACCACCTGCAGGCGTGTTTCCTAATTTTCACTTGAACACGTATGATGATTATTTGTTTGATACCAATAACAAGCCGCCAAGGTACACAGAGACTTTTAAATAAGATAATTTGGTTGGTCTCTTTCCGTTCCGCAGAGAGGATAGAATTCTATATTCTGCTGTATCCACTAGAAAAAAAACAAAGAGAAAGGGACTATCCAATTGTGGTGTTTTCTTATTACGTGGTGTCATATGTTTACGTTTATGATATATGTTCTCAGTGCACGCCTTATTCCAATTGAGATAAATATATTTATATAAAATAATAAATTGTGAAATATTAATTTTTTGGTGTTGCAATTAATATGATTCTTAAATATTTAAATAACAATCTTATTAATGTGTGCAATTGTTTATCACTTTGGACAACACTGTAGAATTTATTATTTTTCGCTTGTGATCTTTTGTGTTATGGCTATGGATGCTGTTCTGAATTGTTGGATTCAAATAAATTATTATACAGTGGAAGGACTATACGATACCCTTCTTCCATAAAAGCTCCATTGGATGTGTGCTGAAAATCTGATGGAAATATTTTTGGGTTAAATACCTTAACTCCCTTAAATTTTTTTATATTATATTAAAAGATTTCTATATTTTTAATTGTTGGATTCCAGGAACTGCATATGCCACGCAAATGGCAAACAACTTAAGTCTTATCAATATCAAGTTTAGTATGGACACGATTCAATTGCTGAAGAAGGAATCATCAACACCAACGTTATTTAAGCCATTCATCAGTCTGATGCAAAATTTTCAGATTTCAATAAACAGTCGACAGCATATTTTTACCCATCGATCCTCTAGAAGGGTCAAGAGCAGGGTAGACATCTAATGAAAGTAACCAAGAACCTGACCTCCCACATTCCGCTCAATTGCCTCTTCATGATCCAATACACCGTCTGGAGTAGTTATCACAACATATCCGTACTGCAAGAAAATAAATTAAAATAATACGAAATTATAAATGTAACGACCCTATTGCAGAAGTGTTTAAATTCCAACCTACACGTACGGTACACAATTCTCTATTTGATAGAATAAGATCCAAAAAGTTTTGAAACCCACCTGATGAGTAGGAAGTATCCGCAATCTGTATGCATCTATATCCTTTGCCTTGATGTCTTGCCTATAAGTGAGAGCCTTACAATCTCGTATCCTGCCTTGTAGTTCAACAGTTATCCTTCCCACTCTATGCGGGTCACAAACCTGAAAATTCTTGATGTATCCTAGAAATATCACAAAAAGTTAGAGCCAACGAAACCTAGCACATATAATAGCTCCTGCCCTCAAAAATGGAAATATAACGAATCATAAAGACAACAATACTCCAGAAGTTGGCAAGTTTCACATTTTTCAAGAAAAAAGTTGTCCAAGGTTAAAGGTGCAGTAAAGCACAATGCCATACATGACCAAAATGGAAATGCAAAAGCACACAAATGATGCGAGGCAAACATTCACCCTTTTAGATAGAAGAGTCCAAATTACCCCTTTGTATATTTATGGAAAAAGTAGGTTTTAATACTTCTTTAATATTTCAACTTTCTACAACTAAAGCATCCCTATGCACCTAAAGATAATCTTTCGTTGCTAAACATTAAAACATTGAAGATGGAGTCTTTACCCACATTATGTAAAACATCAATGGGAGACAAATTTTAAGAGCATGTTTGGTACAATAAGAAATAGAAATAGAAATAGAATAAGATTTCAATTCTATTTTCATATTTGCTACTTCGATTTTCTTTAAAAATTTAAGAATGGAATTCTAAAAACATAAAATGTCTCACTATTCTTCTATTATATGAGATACCAAATGAAAATATGGAAATCCTAAAACATTTATTTTAGAATAGGATTCTATTTCTCATTCCTTAACGTAACCAAATGTGCCATAAGTGTAGTTCAACTTTGACAAAACACAGACATCACAGAAACAAACTGCCAATTGTCACCCTTTTGGATCCTTATGGGAAAAGTAGAATTCACTAGTTTTGAGATATTTCAAATTTTTACAGCTAAAGCAACTCAAATACTCCTTAAAAATAATCTCCAGTTGCTAAAAAACATTAAAACTTTGAACAGAGAGTCTTAATCAACAATAGCTAACATCAAATAGAAAACAAACTTTAGGTTTAGTTCAACTTCAGAAAAATACATATATCACGGAAAGAGTGCCCAAAAAAAAAGATTTGAAACAGGTCAACACAGGCTATGTGCAGCAAAGAGAACCCAAAAAAAAAAAATAAGTGCCAAGTATAGGTCAATGCAAACACAAAATCACATAAGCTAACTTAAATTTGGTGTGTGCATACATGGGTTTGTGAATGGGGTATTGTCGTGTGACTTTGATGTGCTACCATGGAGAAAAATCATTTTAAATGGAAATTAACAAAAATTTTCAAAATTGATTGGCATAACTCTATCAATTATTGATAATAAAAAGATTACACTTTTTTAACAGAAGCCAAGTAATGAAATGGCAAGAGATTGTATTTTCTAGGCAGTATCAGCATGCCAGTCTAATATCAAACCAAGAAGGAGCTTTTGCTAGATCATCTAAAATTAACAAGCAAAATCAACTGAAAGGATTCTAAATGGACTTCTTGCAGCCATAACACACACCAGGCGGACTTGATCTCATTTATTTGCAGGAGCTTTAAGCCTGAGGTTTGTATCAGACAGGTTGTGTTATCTCATCAAGAAATGCTCGCAAAGTTTTTTATTTCACACATCAATACAAAAAAGAGCAGCAGTGAAATAGAACTATCGACAGCAAAGTGTTTTTTTTTTTTTTTTTCCTGCAAGTTACTCGGATTGATATTAACGCAATCAAACTTTTCTTAAGTACAATTGAAGATTAAAAGATTGTTTCGAGTGTATTTCTAGTTCAAGAAATCAGCACATTACAAAAACTCAGGAATTTTCCAGGAATAAAGAGAAGGAGTTCTTTCCACCGCGATTAAATCCAAATGGCGCCAAACATGAAGACGAAACATTTCTCTCAATCGAAATTAAATAAAAAAAATCCCCAAAATCACAAGTAAAGAGAACAACAGGTCAGAAATTCAGAGGAATCTACACCAAAAATCACAACCTTTTAACAAATAAATAAAATTCACATTCGAAATAGATATACCTCGATCTTTCATGATCTTGAGGAAGGAAGACATGACAGTTGAAATTGGTTGCAATTGCGCCGTAGCTTTGCCTCTCCTCTCCGCATTCACCATTGCCCTCAACGCATCGTTCAGTATCCTCCTCCCCATTTCCTCTTGCTTCTTTCTCTCTAGACTCCAATCTACAAAACCTAAAACAAGGGTTTAGATGGCATTTTCGTTATTTTGATTAACAACGAGCCTTTTTTTTCAAAATAACACTCCCACGTGTACACACTTTTAGCCACGCGCGTTAATTCAATTTAACGAAGATAAAAATTGAAAAACAAAACAAAATAAAGTCAGTCTGCTTGTCTCCATGGACGATATGCCTCCACCTTTGCTCGTCGACATCCTAACTCGACTCAACGACTCAGCCGATCTCGCTTGGTGCCGACTCATCTCCAAAACCTTTAATTCTCTCTGCCGCGAGGTCCGCTCCATCAACCTCTCGTGTACGCTATCCCAATATCTGAAGTTGAGGTCACAGGAGACCAGAGACGTAATCACGCCCTTCAAGACCATATTCAACACCCTGGTCCGCAATTTTCTGGTCCTGGAATCTGTCTCCATCGGCGTGGAAAAGTCGCTAAACGGAATTTTTTACGACGACGTTGAGGATGAGTTTGACGATTTGTGTTTGCCTGAAGTCGGGTTCTTGAGGGAGTGGCTGCCGAGGGTGTGTCGGCAGCTGACATCACTGTCCATTTCTGATTTTTGGATTCAGTCTTGTTGGCGCCGATCAGATATTTTGGCCCTGCTTTCTTCTTGCTGTGAGTTTCATATAGTTTCTTCGTTTTTTTGGTTAATTAGACTCTCAGTGAGCTTCGAACTTCCAGAATCATAAAGCCAAAGCTCATTTTTAGTTTTTTTTAAATATTTTCATTATTTTCATTTTTTATCGATTTTGATAATAGAAAATATGAATTTATTATATTTATCTATGATCTAAGAGCTCATTTCTTCATTGGGACTTCAATACTATTGAGTTGAAAGCTCATTTCTTCGTTTTCTTTTTATCCGTCATTTTGAGGTTTTTCCAATCAATTTTGATTTGAAAAAAAAAAAAGAATTTATCAAGTTTTATTAATTGGACTAAATGCTCATTTCTTCATTCGAGCTTCAATTCCACTGAAGTAAAGGCTCATTTCTTTATTTTCTTTTAATTTATCCATTATTTTGGGATATATATATATATATATATATATATTAATCAATTTTGGTGTGCGGCCCTGACGCTTGTTTCTGGATATCCAGGTCACTGCCTTCGTCCTTGAGCTGAAGAATACTTGGCTATCGGTGGATGGATTCAATCCGATGCCCAAGCTCGCTAGTTTAGCACAGAGTCTATACGACTAGATGATGAGGACCTAAGCAAGGTTAATCGTTGCTTCCCTTGTCTCCGAGTCCTCAATTTGATTGGTGTTGGAGGACTTAAAGATCCAAATATCCATCTTTTTCACCTTTTAACATGTCGATGGACTGTGTCAAATGCTCCCCATTCTCTGACTTTTTTTGCACCCAAACTCGTGAAGCTTGAACTGAATTGTATTGAACCGAGATCTCGTCCTTGAAACCCTATTATTGTCTGATTTCTATCTTTTGCTTCCGAAAGCTAAGAAGTTTAAAGTAAAAGAGTTCCGTGATTTAAAAATTTTGCAGCTTGATTCTGCAGAACTTTGTAGCCTTATATGTTCATTCCAATGTCATGGTTCGCTCAAAAGGCTAAATGTTGGTTCATTGAAACGTTTTGAACCTGATGATATGACTATGCTTAGGATGGAGATGTTGTTTCATGTGTTCCCAAATGTGAGCTCACTTACTTTGCAGTCTGGGGCTTGGTCTGAAATGGACACATGTTTTTTGGCTGGTGGATTTCAGAGTCGGGCGAAAGAAATTGTTGCACAGTTTAGTGATAAATGATATTGATGTTACTTTGTTGTTTATTTCCGCTATATGGGATAAATGCAACAACTTGTTAGATTTTGCATTGATCGTTCACTGTGAAGTTGATCCAAAGGTTGCTAGCTGCCTCATCTCTCCGTGTACAGCTGAGTTTCCAGGAGTTAGATGGACATGGGGGATGTGGAAGGCAGGCTCAATAGATGCTTGGACCTCTGACATCATCTAATTTCGGAACCCTTGTTATTTACGCGAGAGGAAGAGATCAAGGCTAGTCGGTTGAAATGCTAGAATGCTGCTCCTTATAAATTGTAATAAGGAGTTCTGGAATTCGGAGTACAAATGACTTACTGCCAGAGGGGATAATATAGATGCATTAAAATATTTTATGGGACAGTAAAGGTTGAGATTCTGTACCCATTACAAGCTGCAGAGTTGTTATAGAAGTTTCAGTATGTACATACCTGTTATGGATGCTGATGTTGTCGATAGTGTGTGACGACAATTAGAGCAGATGTTTTTTATCGTCAGCCCCCGCTCAATTTCAAAAAATAAACGGGGAAAAAAAAAATTCCCAGATGGGTGTTTTTGTTGCACGGTTCGGAGAATCTGTTACTACTTAAAAAGAGACTTCAGCACATGGGGTCAATTGCGATACTTGTGGTGAATGTCAGTGTTTTTTTTTTTTTTTGGTTTTTTTGTTCGCGTATAATCCCCTGGCGACGTGCTGTAAGTCATTGGGGGGAAGTTATTGGATACTGTAGGAAGTATTAAAAAGACGGAAAAGGAATATCATTCGGGCATTATTTCCATGCCAGCATTTCGACAATGAGACCACGTAGGGCCAGTTTGGGATTGTGTTTAGAAGCCCAAAAAGCAAGTTTAAAATAAAAACCAGCGAAGCAAAGTGTTTGGTTACTGTATCAAAAGTTAGTTTAAGAAATGAAAAACCAAGGTTCAACAGAAGCAGCAAAAATAATGCTGATACAAAACGCAGGCGAAGCCCAAAACACGGGAATTATTTTTTTTTTTTTTTGTTCAAATATGTCATTAATGAACTAAAGTAATTACAATAATACAACATATAAAAACTCATGTCTCATCATCACTTTTACGGACTACATTTTTTCTTTTGTTTCATTTTCTTATGTTTCTTTTTCCTCTTGCCGCTCCTCTCTTTAGTCTTCTCATTGCGCTTTGATTACCCGACTCTGATTTTGTGTTGGATCGCACATGAACATGAAAAAAAAAATTCAACAAATTGTGATGCGCATATCATGTGCACATATCTAGGACATGTGTGGTCCCAACACACACATGTGCATTGTGTGCGTTGGACCGCACATGTCAAGTAAAAAAAAAAAAAGTTGTGCAGTGATGTGCACATTTGTGTGCATATCACCGCACAAAGAAAACCTACTCACGTTCCCTCTCAATCTTCCAAAATTCAAGTCTACAACATAGCATCAGAAGCAGGACCTGATGGTTTTAATGAACCAAATGATAATCTCAACTGTCCAAGTAATAATTTTTGCTCTGTATGATATCCATTTTGTGTAGCACAAAAGATTTTATTTGGATATTATTTCCTTGTGTGTTGTAGTGATTAAAATAATATTTTTTTAAATATATACATAAAGTAAATAAAAATAATGATAGAGTAAATAAATTATGTATTTAAAATTTTGATACATTATTAATTGAGAAAATATACAGAAAGTATATATAAAACTGAATAAATTCTATATTTGAAATGAAAAAATTTTATATTCAAATTATGAGTCAAATATAATTTAGTATAGTTACTGTTACTAAATGTGTGGCTTGTTCCAATTTTTTTTTAATATATATAAAATGAACTAGAAAGATATAAAAATTAAATAAAATATATAAAATATATTAAAAAAAAAAAAGCTAAACGTAATTTATATTGTTTTTTTGGCATTTGTGAATGGATAATTTTTGATACATTTGATTTATAGATAATTATGATTAAATAAGTATGCTATAACACAAATAATAACAAATAATATTGTATTATATATATGTTCATTTTTGTCATTTATATCTTAAAATCACTTCAAACAGTAGTTTTTAACCAAATATTTAAATATTATTTTTTTCTCTCGCAACAGTTTACATTTTAGTTTACTAAATAAAAAAATTACTTTTGTCATCAACATATTTACTTTCAACACTTATAAAATTATCAGAAGTAGGATTAAACAGCAATGTCAAACAGACCTAGATTTACTTTCAACACTTATAAAATTAGTAGAAGCAGGATTAAACAACAATATCAAACAGGCCCGTAATAAAGTTTCTCTTTCATAACTTACCATGCATTATAGTTTTGTGAAATGGAGGAACGCATTATTGGAGGTTTTTCTATTTTGGTGTACTCTTCTCATCTACCATCTTCGTGGTAAATTTTAGGAAAATTTGGACTACATGGTAGGGGTGGGCATTCAATTCAAACTAAATCAAATCGATTCAAATTGATTTAAACTGAATTATTGAATTATATATTTCTTAAACTGAATTCAATCAAACCAAAATATTCAGTCCGGTTTGGTTCGATTTTTTGGTTTGAACTGCTCAAAAACCTAATATTATTAGACTTTTTCTCACATTCAATTTATTGGACTTTCTTTATTTATTGAGCTTTTTTACATTTTATATGGCTAAATTTCATTGATTTTTATCATGAAATTATTTCTTTAACATTTTTATTTGACGACACAAATTAGTAAAAAATTTTCAACATTATTTAAAAATAAATTTTAGTCTTAAAAACAAAAAAAATTTAAAATATATAATGCAATAAAATCCTAATATGATAATAATAAAAATTTAAAGACAAATAAATATTATAAATCTTGCAATGCATTCCAAATAATAATAGTAATAATAAAAAAAATTAAACATAAATAAATATTATAAGTCTTATACAAAATTATACGAACGAGGTTGATTTTCGGATCCTGATTCATATGTGACACAAGTCCTAAGTTTTAATTCAAAGATTAAAACAAAAAAAATTCTCAAATCTCAATTAGACCTCTAGAAAACTTGTTTCTAGTAACCTGAATTATAAAAATTTAAGAGGTGTTAATTTCAACCTTAAATTAACTAAATAATTTAAAAACTAGATTAAACAAGTTTGTGAAATTATTAAGAACTTACTTAACAATTTCACCAAATCCTATAAAAAAAACTCAAAAAGAGAATTAACTCTCACAAGCAATTTTGCTAAAAGAAATATTCTTCAATTGATTTTATTTGACTGAATAAGAAGGGTTATTTGTAGCCTTTACAAAACTTCTTGAAACCCTAAAAGTTACTTTCTAAATAGTCTTTAAAATCTGTCTAATATATTTAGGAAAAATGATACTACTAAGCTAAATAGGAAATAATTAAAAGATACATTACATATGTTCCTAATTATCAAAAAAAAAGTTTCTTATATATGTAAATACAAAAGTTTCTAATTAGAAAATGAAGTGAATGATATGCTAAGATCTTGTCAATCTTAGAAAAATATTTTGACTTGACTTTTTTTTTCATATGTGTCGCCCTTCCATTAGTTCATGTTCATAACTTTTATTCTTCCATCAAAGATACATTGAATATTCTTAAAAGTTTCTTAGAATTTTTTTGGAACCTTCTCAAATCTTCTAAAACATTTTGTCCCATTTGTAAAGTTTGACTTTTTTTTATTTTATTTTAAGGATCCACACATGAAATGGAAATTCAAAAATGATCATTTTGCCCTTGTGAATGAGATTGTCCAAATAAGGCAAGTTCAAATATGACAATTTCCAAATATGACAGGTTTTGAAGATTTTGTGATGTTTTTCTCCTTTCGAAGGCGAATTTCATGCTAGTCTCTTCCATTTTTTGTAACCTTGATTTGTCCCTAACTCAATTTGTATCACAAAGTTTTCAACATAACAAAATATTATAAGTTCAAATGTCATAACTAATATTTCAGAACTAGACAAGTTCAATTTTGCAAATATTTGTTAACCATTATAATGTCAAATACCAACATAATTTGCCAAATGCCAACATCTCCACCACCTGATAAAAAGTTCCAAACTGAAAGCACGCTGATCAAGTAATGAACATAAAACACAACTAATGAACATATAATAAGTAGCAAATAGAACTCTTTTGTTTAAAATTGTTCAAAATAGCCTTGAGGATAATTACAAACAATTTTTGACAATTCTTATCAATTTTGGATGACAATTTAAAAATTGAGAGGGGAGAAATAGAATTTTGGGATCATGTCATGCACAAAAATGATAGTTGTGACTCTATCTTTAAAGCAAAAAGAATATGAACAAAAATCAACCAAATCCATATCCAATATGCACAAATAAGAGCAAAAAAAGATTGAGAATTCATAAAGTAAAAGGAACAGGGACATTGACAATAAAAAAAAACTTATCTCAATCATTGATAATAAAAAAGTGATCTCACACAAAAAAATGTCATTCATAGTAGCAAAATCAAAAATAAAAAAAATCAGGTGTTGTGAATAAATCAACAAATCAAGTGTTTATTCATAATAGTAAAATCATTGCTCATTATATCAACAAATCAAAAATTAGGTGCTCATTCATAATAGCAAAATCAAAATCAAATAAAAAGATTACCTGCAAATTTGAGAGAGGTAAGAATCTTTATTGCTTCAAGACAAAGAAAGCGACTGGAGTAAAGAGAGAGGTTGGTGAATTGAGGTGGTCGGTTGCACCGTAAAGGGGTGATACGATTAAGAGTGTAAAGAACTTTGGTTCATGGGTGGATGGGCAGGGCAGGGCAGGGCAATGTGCATTTATGTGGTGAGGTGAGGTGGTCACCGACAACATGAAGTTTGGGTGGTGAGTTAGTGATAGCGCGAAGGGGTGGTTCAGTTGGGAGGTGTGAAGAACTCTAGTCCGTAAGGGGTAGGGTAGGGCATAATGAATTGTGTGAAGTGAAGGAGGGAGAAAAAATTAGGTTTAGTAAAGCCAAGCCAAACATCAAAACGACATGGTATAGAAAGTTTGATTCAGTTCGGTTTTTCAAATTTTTAAAAATTCAAAACCAAACAAAAAAATTTGAATTTGCTAAAATTTAAAACCAAATTGAATCGAAACATCGAGTCAAATTTTCAAATTGGTTCGATTTGATTTGATTTTTTAATTTGGACAGAAAAATTGCTCACCCCTACATATAGGGGTATGCAACATAGTCTAGAACATGTCTTTGTTTAGTCAAGACATTTTAGATTATGAATTGAGTCAACTCAAATGTCTTTGTGTAGTAAAATCATATTAGATTATGAGTTGAGTCATTTCGAATTGCATATCATATCAATGTACTCTTTAATTTTGAATGTTTTTGTATTAAATTGATATTATTTTAATTTTTAATTTATTTTGATAAGTTAAATTATGTCAATCAAATTGACCTATAAATTGAATTGATGTTGATTAAATTTAAATTAACTTATGAATTGAATTAGATTCAAGTCAAATTATTGCGAATTTTTTTGAATTTCAAATTAGATCAAAAATTAAAATTATATAAAAAATTATCAATTCTCGAGATAAGATATATCCATTGAAATGATGAAACTCACCTTATGTTAAGTGATATACGTGTCAAATTTGCTCATGCCATTGTTGGATATTAAAAAAATATAAAAATTATAAATTATAAATTATTTCTAAGCAAAAAATTATAATAATTTAAAAATGAAAAATTTAAACAGAAAGTCAAAATTTAAATTAATTGCATTAATTATTTAAAATTCTAAATATATAAGGATAAATAACAATGTAATAGATTAAAAAAATAATTCATTTAAATTTAATAAATTTTTTATTAAAATTATGCACACAACATTAAAAATATGATGTTGCAATTACCTCAGACATTTAAAATTGGCTCTTTTAACAATCCAAAAATTGAAGAGTATTTTACTCCAATTCTAGTGAAATATATTTTTCATTTATACATCACTGATATCTCATAAAAAGATTATTTTTTAGATTTATCTTGTTACTTAATGTTTTTTAAATATTAATATAATATTTAATTATGTACATTTAAGTGACATTAAATTAATAAAATAAAAATGATTTTTAAATAAAAACAGAAAATTCAACCTGGCTATGAGACCAGTAAGTATAACTAAACATAGGAAACAATAAAAGGATTACTAATCATGAATCCGCATATTACACAAAATGATTATAATAATAAATTTAATATTTATTTTAATTAATTAAATAGTTAATTAATTAAAAGTGATATATAAATAATAATTAAAATATCAACTAAATAAAATAATAAATTAAAATTTTCAAAACTTATAATTATATACGAGGTTAGTTGTATAAAAAAATAATTATGATTTGTATTTTTAATTTTATGTGACATAATTTTAAGAAAAAATTAAATTTAAATAAAGTAAAATTTATGATAATCAATCAAAAATATTTCATAATTAAAAAGAAAATTAATAGATAATTGCAAACTATATACAAACACATGATATCATTGTAACATCACAATATTGTGTGCAAGATTTTAAGATAAAATTTAATAAATTTAAATAAAATAATTAATTTTTGACAATTTATTATGCTACCATTTGCCCTTATATTTTTAGAATTTTGAACATTTAATAGAATAAATTTAATATTAGCTTGCTTTTTAAAATTTTTATTTTTTTGTTTAAAAGTAGTTTTAAATTTTTACTTTTAAAATTTTTCTAATTTTTTGTTCAAAATATTTTTCATATAATACTCTCTTTAATTTATAATTTAGAAGTTTTTATTGTGGCAATCAAGTTTTGTGATTTTCTATATATAAATATTTTTTGATGTAGTAGTTTATAATGACACATGATTGTACCATTTCACAATGACGCATGACTATATCATACATAATTATTAATAAATTAAAAATTAATTTAGGATTAAAATTAATAATATATATTGGTGAATTTAATTTAGTATTGACAAATAGTTGTGTTTACATTAATTAACCCGTAAAAATATCACATCTAATGTTTAAATAAAAAACCAAAAAAAAAAGGTTGGCCCGGTGCACCGAACAATTAACCAGAAAGCTTATATACGGTGCGTTTCGATCGATCAACGATTAGGGTTTTGAAGGAGTATAATAGAACACCTCAATTTCCCTCAACAGAATGTGACGTCTTAAACCCTTCGTCCGCTCTTTTTCTCGCTCTTCCATTCGCCGCAAGTCCTCAAACCTACGATATCTTAACTACGTCGTTTTCGTTTCCTCTTATTGTCGACTCGGGACTACTTTCACTTTCAAGCCCTTCTTTACTTTGTTTCTTTCAATTACGATCCGATCTGTGATTGGTTGATTTTTCGAGTTAACAGGTGGTTGATAATGACAACAGTTCCAGGGCAGTTGGTATGGGAAATCGTGAAGAAGAATAATTCCTTCCTCGTAAAAGAGTTTGGCAGAGGAAACGCGAGTGTACAGTTTAGCAAGGAGAGCAACAATCTCCACAACCTCAACTCCTACAAGCACTCCGGTAGATGCAATCAAATTTTAATGGGATTTTACCATTTTAGGATTCATTTCTTGTTATGGAATTTGAAGTGGTTTTGGTTTTGTTGGGAATCAGGTTTGGCCAATAAGAAGACGGTTACTATTCAGCCAGGGGGCAAAGATCTATCAGTTGTGCTCGCGACCACGAAGACCAAGAAGTAGAACAAGCCTTCAAGTTTGCTACAGAAGTCAGTAATGACGAAGGATTTCCGCCGCATGGCTAAGGCTGTTACTAATCAGGTAATCGAAGCATCTTTGCCCGTCGATTTGGGTTATTAATGTATGTGGATTATGCTTGTAGTTAGATCAGTTTATACCTGGATATAGAAATTGTTAAAGACCAAATTGATAGAAATTGTTGAATTATCTGCCTGCTGCTGTTTATGCTTTATTATATTTGAAAAGTGCATTACTAAGCAATGATGAAAAGCTAACACGTAAGAAGACCTCTCTCCTCTTTTTTGTTGTGGAGGGTTCTTCGATGAGATATACTTGTTACGCTTGGCTTCTGAGCTTTGTTTTCTGTTATTCATTAATACTTGTATGGTGTTCTTCTTAGAGCATGTTTAGCATTGCTATTGAAAAAGCTACTATTGAAACTACAACATTTCTATGTTTTGAGAGATTTTTAGCTATTTATAAACGTAGTTTAGTTACTTTCTCAAGCTAATCAGGTAGTTATTTGGAAAACCTTCATATTTGAGCTTTTTCAAAATCAACTTTTGGCTCATATAGGAAAAAAATATATCAATTAGCAAGGATGAGTTCTTTGATTTTTTTTTTTTTTTTGGGGTGGGGGGGTGTTGTCTACAAATTTTTTTCGACAATAGCAATGCCAAACGTGCCTCTAATTGTATTAGTCTGATAAAGCATGGCCAGTGTTTCCTTATTTGGGCTCTCATGGATAAGGCAGAACTAAAACTACATTCCAATAATGTAAGTATCTCATTATTCAACTGGTTGGTTCTTGGTTTCAGGTTGCAGATAATTACTACAGGCCAGATTTGAAGAAAGCAACCCTTGCTAGGCTTAGTTTTGTTCACAGGAGCCTCAAGATTGCCAAGTCTGGCGTCAAGAAGCGAAACAGGCAGGCTGTTTAGATCCGTGATATAAAAAGAGATGCTAGGCCAAGTTTTAGAGAGATTATAATGTTTCAATTTAATGTTTTTTGTCTGTCCTTTTAAGATTTCCCCCCTGAATTTTTGATTTGTCCATGTGAAGTCTAATTTGCAGTTCCATATGGAAGTTACATGCCATATATTGTTATCATAAATTTGCTTTATTCAGGACAGAAATGGAGAGATTTTTATGTACTTCAAGCTTTTGGTTGTAACGTCTTTTGGTTTGACAAATGGATTTGTGAGTTTCATCAATTGCTAGTGGTTAAAGGGTTATTCTATATTATTAGTGGCTTTCGTGTGAATCAAGATGTCTAGTGATCCTGGGAAAGTACCAATTATTAGTCCATAATAATCTAATAAGTGGTGGTTTTTAGCACGAGTGCTGAACCATTCAAATGAAATATAATTGAGGTGGATGTGTGATCTGCTTTTACAAGAATGCATTAAGAATGCTTTTACGCTTGGGCGATGCAGGCGAAATTGGATAACGCAAATTGAACTATAAATTGTGCTAATTGGTTGAGGGTTCGCTTGCAATTGTTGTTGCTGATGGGTCTCAAAAAACAAAAGGTTTAAATTTTCTTTATTTAACTGACTGATTTTTTAAAATTTTTTATACAAATTAATTTTATTAATGTACTTTTTAAAAAATCAATATATTATTTTTTAAAATAATTTTGAAAAAAAAAGGGTTTAGAAAATACAATCTCAAATGAGCTTTTTAGTCTATGGAATAGACACAACACGCAATGTAATTTCTCCAATAGAATATCAGAATCAATGAATTTTTGTTTTCTCTCTCTCTCTTGGAATGTGTCCGATAGAAATATGAATCTTTACAGAAATGGGTGATCCTACTATTATGTTTTGACATAGTTTAAAAAAAAATTATTAATACTATCATTATGATGAGAATTTTTCATATGCATCCAGTTCATTATGTTAGATTGTAAATTAATTATTCATAATTTATTATGTGTATAATTTTTTTTTAAATTAGGTGATATTTTATAATTTTTGGTATAATTTTTTTAAATTAGGTGATATTTTATAATTTTTATTAATTAATATTCATAATATATTGCATAAGTATTTTCTTATTGAATAACCGGAACTCAGTATATTGAAGAATTTTTCCTACTCTGACAAAGCAACAAATGTGATATGTTGGTTGGGTTCTAAATCCCAAAAATACCGTAAATTATAATATGGTGTCGAGTTTATGTTGTTTTATACACTTATGATCAAAGTGCACCATTTTATTAAATGTTACATGTATGACTTATGTATATTGATTGTTAACTATATATACATTTAGTATTATACTATGTGTATATTGATATTGATATGTATGTACATTAATATTAAACTATATGTATATTAAAATTCATGAACAAATCAATGAAATGAACAATATAGTTTAAAACTAATTGACCAATGTACATACAAATAAAATGCATATCAATAAAGTTTTTTAGAATTTGTTACATTTTGCTATAGACCAATTCAAAACTAATGTGTTTTTCATTAATTTATTTTATAGATTTTAATATACATGCAGTTTAACACTAATGTACATGTAATTAAAGACCAATGTACATACAGTTCAATATTAATGTATATGCAGTTAAAAACTAATGTATATGTAGTTAATGAACAATACAGTTCAAAATTAATGTACCAATACATATGCAAAAGTAATGTATATCAACACAGTTTTTAATAATATGTTACATTGTTACTAGAGTATCAATTCAAAATTAATGTGTTTTTCATTAATCTATTTTATGAATTTCAATACAGTTCAATATTAATGTATATGTAATTCAAAATTAATGTATATGTAGTTAATAAATAATGCATTTCAAAACTAATAAACTAATGTACATACAAAAACAATATATAATAATAAAATTTTTATAATTTTTTATATTATTAGTAGAGTATTAATTAAAAATTAATGTATTTTTTAATAATTTATTTTATAGATTTCACTGTACTTACAATTCAATATCAATATATATATATAATTAATATTAATGTACATTCAATTCAATATCAATATACATATAATTAATACTAATGTACATTCAATTCAATATTAATGCATGGATTGTTCTATTTTTTAAAAAAAGATGGCATATGTGATACTAAAATAAAATGATATGTGTTGATCTAGCTATATATTGTAATATGACCATGAGTCAACCTTATTGGGATTGCAAAAGCACACCGATCAACTATGCACAATCTAAATGGGCCGATGTTCCAGTCCAGATATCCTTATGCGCATGCTCTTTTCTCGCAGGCGCGCGCGCGCGCACTCGCACTTTCACAGGGACCGCTATAGGAGTATATATATGGCCTAAAATATCCTCATTTGCACAGTACACTTTCCCGCGTCCCCCTACCTCATTTTTTGTTTTTCCTCTCTGAAAACCCTAACCCTAACCACCCAAAATTAATGGGGCAGAAGCAACAACCCACCACTGATGCAACTGCCGAGCTGAAGAAGCGAAGGCGCGTTGGCTTCTCCAACATCGGTGAGTCTACTCATCTCCTTTGATCGACTCCTTCTATTTCGCATTTGTTTCGTATCTCCAAAATGCCTTTTGCTTCTCGCTGCATTTCGCTTTGTTTTCTTTTTTATGTATTTCAATGGTTGTTGTTGCGCAGATGCTGGAATCGAGGCCAATGAATGCATTAAAATTTATCTTGGTATGGTATTTTTATGTATGTTAGATAAAGCTGATTTGATTTTTTGAGCTTGATTCTGTTGATCTCAATCTATAAGTGGGTTGTTTTCATTTATATGCCTGTTTCATGTGTGTCATGGCACCTGTCTTTATTTGGTTGCAGAGAAAATGCAAGAGGATTTAAGGAGTTAGATATTTCTTTAGTTTCATGATAAGAGGGGATAAGTTTCTTTTGTTTTTCAGAAGTTTACGATTTTTTTTTTTTAAAAACTCCCAGGCATAAGCTTGGCTTCTGGTAAAGCAATCATAAGCTAGTGCGGTCAGCTTGAGAACATTCATAGTAATAAAATAGTTCAATGGTAGTTAAGATTGACCTTTCTGATCACTTACCCAAAAGGGATCTCTGTTGGTTTCATAGACCTGGAGGAACTAAATTTAGTTTCTTCAATGTGCAATGTGACTATATTATAAATGTAATACATTGTATATGCTTTAGTTGTGAGCATGCGTGTTTGATAAATAAGCCTATTAGCTCTCTTGAGTGAATGTTTTATTCAACAGCTTCTCATGACAAATGTCTATTTTTATATTTGTTTGTTTCCCTTTTTTCTTTGTAATTATAGATGACTCTTTTTTTAAAAAATGTTTCATGGTATGTGTTTTTGGTGTCATAGTTTCTAGCAAGGAACAAGTGGGTGCTCCGGACAGTTTTTGCATTGATCCAGTTGACTTGAATGGCTTTTTTGATGAGGATGGAAAAATATTCGGCTACCAGAGTTTGAAGGTAAATCCTTTTTTACATTTTTTTTTTTGGAAACTGAAGCTTATTGATGTTTGGTGTAAAGAGCAAATTTTTGTAATTTTTATTATTTACCTTCTGTATGCTTCCTTCTTACTATCAACATGGTTGAAGTTTGCATTTATAGTTAACTTGGTACAGTGAAGTTTTTTATAATTCATCTTTTTCAATAATTTTCATGCAGATAACCATCTGGATTAGCAGCATAACATTTCATGCATATGCTGATATTACATATCAGAGTACATCTAATGTGAGTAAGCAAATTCTTCTTTCTTTATATATGAATTTGTTGTTTTGTCTATCATACTTAGTTTGAGTGTGTTTCTGTTTTTGGATCTTGTGCCTTGGAATGATGCTATTATTTTATGTTATAAGGGAGGAAAAGGGATCACAGACCTAAAATCTGCTCTTCAGGTATATTATAACTACCAGTTTGAACCTTTCTCTATTTTTTTAATTAATTGGTTCAGCTGATTAGTTTAGTTCTTTTGTTTAGAAAATTTTTGCTGAGACTCTTGTGGACAGTAAAGACGACTTCCTTCAATCGTTTTCAACTGAGAGTCAGTTGATTAGGTAATTACAATGGATATAATGAACACTTCTAATCATCAATATTTTATTGATTTATCAGTGTCTGGTATTTCGTTTTATCTATGTAATTTATATTGTCCGTCTTGAATGTTCTCAGATCCTTTATCTCAATTGGGGAGATTGTACAATGTAATGGCTCTAATGGACACACTGGCAATTCTAATAGCCATTTGGGGGTAGCTATTTCAGATGTGAAGGTGCTTCTTATATGTTTAATGTTTACTTTCATATTGTATTAATGTAGTTACTTCTCTGGCCTTTGGCATGCTGAATCCTTAGTTGAACTAGGACCACTTTAAATTCTGAAATTCAGATGATATCATTAGAATGGTTAGGGTTGGATGTGGATAAGATTAGGAAATGGCTGATGGTGGTTAATTCCTTGCTCATCAATGTTCGTAGTGCTTTTCTTAGCGAGCTCTAGTTACCTAACTAGATGAAGTTGGTGGTGAGATATTCCCAGTGAAGCACTGTTCTTAGTGCTTTGGGGCACACTCTTCTTTATGAATTATCTCTAATGTGCTATGTAAATAAGTTTGAAAGTGTGAGCTCCTTCATATTCTCTTCTTTTTTTCATTTTCTGATATTATTTTCTTTTTGTTGGAGGACAAAAAGTGGTGTGTTTCTGGTGTATATGCTGTTGATGCAAAATAAGTATTTGCATATGTATTTTGTGTTTTCTGCCCTTCTTATTTTCATGTTCATTTTGTAGAGGTTGTATGTTTGAAACAGATTGCCATGGTTAATTTGCTTTCCTACTGGGTCAGGTGGTTCACATGGTGATAGGCAATCCAGGTGCTGGACATCTTTACAGTCGGTTGATTCCTCTTGTTCTTCTTCTAATTGATGGTAATCTCCTTGATTTTATCAAGGCAATCTTTATTACATTGCATTATTGCAGCCCAAGTGTAATATCAATTTCTGAGTCATTTTTTTTTTCTAACCAGGTAGCAATCCTATCGACGTTACTGATCCAGGATGGGAGTTGTATGTATTGGTTCAGGAGCAAAGTATTGATCAGGGGGACATTCAACACATAGTGCTTGGTTTCACGGCAGTTTATCGCTTTTATCATTACCCCGATAAAACACGATTGCGACTCAGTCAGGTCCAATTTTCCTCCATCTTGTTACTTTAGTTCTTAAACATACTGGAAGAAACACAATTATTATTTTTTATTGCAAGCATTTTTTCAATGTTAATTTCTGCAAATACTCTGTCATACTTCAAAGCAATCTGATGAATGTATCATTGGTAACAGATCTTGGTATTGCCTCCTTACCAACACAAGGGTTATGGTAGGCACCTTGTTGAGGTCGTCAACAATGTTGCAATATCTGAAGATGTTTATGACTTAACAGTTGAAGAGCCATTAGATTATTTCCAACATGTGCGCACCTGCATTGATGTAAAACGTCTGCTTGTTTTTGATCCAATCCAGGATGCAATTAATTCAACAGTTTCAAGTCTGAAACAAGGAAAACTATCAAAGAAGACTCATGTCCCTCACTTCATGCCACCTTCAACTGCGATTGAGGATGTCAGAAAGACATTGAAAATCAACAGGAAACAGTTCCTTCAGTGTTGGGAGGTTTTAATTTTTCTTGGCCTTGATCCAGCGGACAAGTGCATGGAGGATTTTATGACAATCATTTCAAATCGAGTGAAGGTTGATATCTTGGGAAAAGATTCTGGAAGTGGTGGAAAGCAGGTAATTGATGTCCTGAGTGATTTTAACCCAGAGATGTCGTTCGTTATGTTCAGGTCAGGGAATGATGAAGGTAGTAGTCTTCAGATGGATGAAAATCAAACAAATCAAAAAGAGCAGTTGCAACAATTGGGTGATGAAAGGGTCAAAGAGATAAAGTTAATTGCTCAGAAGTTGTGTCCTGTCTGAACTGTTAGACATTCTAGCAGAGTAGTACTAGTGATGTTGATGCACTTTGCAAACGATCCTTGTTAACAGGTCCCTGAGCATATTTTAGGTTTTATGAGCTGGTTTAGAAATTGAGTTGTACTTGCATTCTGTTAAGATATATTGCAGAATAGCTGTAGATGACTTTCTGATCTAATATAATCATCTAAAGCTTATTTTATACTCAGCTTATGTGCTGTCCATATTTTTCTATTTAGCGAACAAGTCTTGTAAATAAAGTCGCATTGTTCTAATCTCATAAACTGTTGAGTTGTCATCTGTGTCTAATCAAATCGACCCCTGCGATGGTGAACACCCAGCAGTCCAGCGGGTTATTCTCCTTACACCACCAGTAAGTAGGGGTGGCAATTTAGCCTGGCCCATTGGTCACGCTGCTGTGGGTATTACTGGCTTTTATGCAATTGCGTCGAATAGAGTTTTTAAGCAATAATTCGAGTCTAATTATATGTAATCTATATTTTTAATTATTTCTTATTATTTATTTTTTTTTATTTTTCTACTATATATATATATATATATATATATATATATATATATTAGTGAAAAAGAAAAACAAGGTTGAGTTTTTTAAAAAAACTATTCAGACATTTAATCAGTATTGACACAAATTGAGGTAAGTGTTTTCATTTTCTAATATCAAATTGGGTTTGAATTTTACAAATCTGCCCATTACCATCTATATCGATAATCATGAATTTCTTCATAAGTATACATATAAAAATTAAGGGTGAGCACAAAATTTGGATAATCAAACTATATTAAAATATTCAAATCAAATTAAATAGATAGTACTCTTTTTTAAAATGTACATGTTAAGGTGCCGAACTATTTAGCATCAAGCTTATTTTAAGATTAATAGGATCAGTTACATATATAATCTACCTCTATAAGTTATCCAATCCCTATATTATATATAGAATATCTTCAGATGCTATTATCGCTACAATCAAAATAGCTATAGCCACAGCTTATTAAATGTCGTAATTACATATTATCAAAATTACTCTTATTTTTAGCAAATTAATTTATATAGTACTTATTTATGTTTCTCATTTAAATAACTATAAACTCAACTCACAATTCATCTCAAGATTTCCGTTTCTCTTCAATATCATTTTCTTTTTTTTATTTTTTATTTTCTATATCTCATTCTTGTTCTCTTAGTTCTAGCATCAGACATAAAGTGGTAATGCTCCTAAATGATTTAGCAATTATATTGGCCATTGACATATCAGGAATAGACAGCCTTCCTAGTGGCTTAGCAAATTTTTACTTGCCATATTGATCAATAATCCTCAAACTTTTACTCAGATTGGATGGAGGCCTTCCCCTAAGGTACAACAACAACAAAAAAAAAAAAAAATTCACTTCAGCTTGGACATATTATACCACAAAATAAAAAATAGAAGAGCTATTGAGAAAACTATAAGCCATTAAAATTCATGTGAAAAACAACTTAAGAATGGACTAAATATACGAGCATTCCTGTATTGGCCACCATATGTCCTAGTGAAAGTAGATTAAATTATGGCAACGAAGATACTTAAGGCTAAAAAATGTACTAGATCAAAATAGTTTCTTATCCATACTACATATTATTTTGAGTTCTTTCATTTTTATTTTTACTTTCATTACAATTCTCTCTTTCTAAAATAAAAGTCACATAATATTAATTGCAAGAGCAGAAACAATTTTGGATAAAAGAAACACATTCGCATGCCTGAACAGTTACTACAAATACATTTTAATTGTCTTCTTTTATTTCTTGTGACTCAATATGTACATAAGATTTAACAGGGGGGCAGAGTGGAGGGCTCTCTTTGATTTTCCTTGATGCTAAGCACAATGCTAAATCTTTTGGACACTGCAACCTGCATCATCTGATGTCAAGTTCTCTTTCCAATTCTCAAATTCAGATCCACCAAATACCAACTGCTTAATACCTATATAGCTGTCAAATGAAAACAAAATAGCTAAAATTGAGATCATATATCGCAAAGGGGGTTGCAAATTCACAAATAGTAGAGTTAAGTACCAAGCAAATGATAACAATTAACACCACAATCATTATGTATTGAACAACCATATACATTGTTAAGTTCTTTAAAATTTGCAACTTGACATTAGCAGGTACAACACAATCCTCTAAGAATCTTAAGACCAAATATGTATTATACAAGAAGCAAGTTAATATGTTCAAAAAAAAAGGAAGGACAAAGGAATTGATTAAAAACTTTTAAGGGAAAGGGGAAAAGATGATGGACATGGATAACTTACTCAGCACTTATCTGCATCAATGCATTGATCAAAACATCCAAAAGCAATGGCTCTGTGGTCCCAATATCCACACTATAAAATTTGGTCTATATCCATAAGCAAGACCCCAAATATTAAGCACCATTATATACTGAAAAACAATACTCTCAAGCCCATACCGTATAAGTGCCAAGTTGTCTTGAATCTCAAAATCCCTAATATTGTAAAATGTGGTTGGATTCACATTTGCTCCTTGAATAGCATCATAATTTGGTCTTCTATCAAAAGTTGATTGTGACAATTACAAAACATAGAAGTGTGAGAATAAACTAACTACCTTCATTTCTAGCTTTCCTTTTCCCAGGAAGAAGAAACTATGCAAGCATGACAAACATCCTGAGCAAGTATATTCTCATGTTGGGAAAATTATATCTTACAAAATTCAATTAATGCATCCTTCTTTTCAGATACAAATGACATTTCAATTCTCAATACTCTTACTAGTAGATTAAGGCAATTTTGGTTAAATAATTCAAGTACCAGAACAAATTTTACTTGCATATTCATGCAATTGCATCCACCAAGGCGTCCAATAATGTGCCATGACCAAATTGTCTGCATAAAACCCATGTCAAATAAATCATTGAATTTCATAAATAAACTACAAATTTCTTAAGAAAATTTTACTTTCATCACAAATTAAGGTGACATCTTTCCCCAATGGAACATTATAAAATTCAAACCATATATATGAGTTTGAGAAATTAAATTTGGTGATACCAACCATAGGTAAGTTAACAAAACGGGAGCAGTAGAGAAAAGCAATGATACAACATTAATCATAAATAAGAGATCATAAAATAGGAAATGGCAAACAATTATAATCATCTCCAAGCTAGAAAATCCACAGTTCTTGTAACCCTTAAAATTGCTGGTAAATTGTCTGCCAAAAATAAGAAAAAGGTATTCATGAATTTTCAGCACTCAAACAAATTTAGAATCAATTGGCAATTAGGTGAATTTGTCAAACTCAGATGGAGAATGCAATTTTATTTAGTGGTAGATTCATCACGACTATCATGAAATAGTATATAGCAATATCTTCTCATGAAAAAATTTGATATAACTCAGTTTGAATCCATGTCTGCAAGACAAAGGATACATTCATTCACAGGATATCAAACATACATGTTAACGGAAAGCATGTCAATTTGCTTTGCTATGGCTTTGTAGCATGCATATGTACACCTGTAACACCATGTCAATAGTAAAGTCTATATTTATATCAATTAAGCCATTATAGCTGCAGATAACTGTCTTAAAATGTCAGTTCGACTGCTTACAGTATATGAGAAGGGCAATTATTTTCACATTTTTAACCTCCTTCTATAGTCTCAATAAATCGTTCAATAAGCATGGTTTTCTTTTTCATTTGAAAATTTAGTAGATTTCTAACAACCTGTAATACAGAAGTACTAAGTTTGAACAACAGGCTGTCATACAAAGCATTGCAGATTTCAAAGAAACCCCTTGCCTTGCAAAACTATTATGATACAAAGAAGTGAAACCAAACCAAATCAAATTAGCAGAAGACTTCAGATATTCTGATTGGAAAAAAAATAAATAAAGCCTTAATGTCTCTAAACAAAACTTAAGAACTTTGCTTAAACAATATAAAGCATCCATGCACATATATAGAAACCTGAAAATGATAGGCCTTTCACATAACATTACACAGCACCTAGCCACACTTTCCGTGTTGGATCACTCACTTATTGAATGTAACCTTCATAGGTATAGCTGAACTCGTCTTTGTATGCAAGACCTTATTCCTTTTCTTCTTCAACCTCTCCTCCATCTGCCAAAAAAACCATTCACTACATAAAATAAAAAACCATAAACAAAACTATAAAAACTCTAAAAAAAAAAATCAAACTAAAACCCACATACAAATTTATCAAAAAAGGAAAGAGTAGCTAACTTTGGACTGAGCTTTTTTGGGATTATCAAGACAACTCCCAAGAATTTCAGCAAATTCAAGATCTTTATCGTAATTCCTCTCCTCGTCCCTTCTTCTATATCTGCTACGCGATGAAAACCCATTTCTATAATCACTATCGTAATCTCTAGCATCACTATCGTAATCATCAGCATTTGTTTGCTCTTCTTTAATCTCTTTCTGCACATACTGCCCATGGTTCTGCTTAGCACCAAAAATTAAACTGGCGGTTCTAGCAGGGTGCTTCTTTTTTAGAACGGCAGCTGTTGGAAACGGAGAGAAATAGTTGGAATGGCGGGAAAACTGATAGCTCAGTGTGGGTTGAGCGTAAAGAGAGGACGGGCAAGTCTGTATGGTGAGCATGTTTGGAAGAAGAAGAAGAAGAATAAAGTTCAAGTAATAAATCAGCCACTAAAACCGTGCCGCTTCCGGGTTTAGCCACGACTTGTCGTTTAATGATGATTAATGATCTAAAGGACAGACGGTAAAAAACCATGAATGATGAACTCATGCTTTGGGCCCATTTGTTTCTCTTTTTAGAGATCACACAGACCCATTGTTCGATCAAATTTTGTTTTTTGTCTAAACTATTTAAAATGTAAATTTTTTATTGTTTACTTACAAAATATCTCATTTTTTATATTCTTGAGGTAATTACTATAAACTATCTAACATTTAACATATTTAACTAAATCATTTTTCATATTTCAAAATTACACTAAAAAACCTTTTAACATTTATTTTATTATACTGTTTAGTTCTATTGTCGATAAAATGAATATTTGTCTATTAAATTATTATGAAATGACAATCGTGCCTTTATACATAAACCTAAACACCAGGGACGATAAATAGAGTTTCGAGAAACACAAACTCTTTGTTGCAAAAACACTTCCTTTCACTCATTATTCATCTTAATCATAAACGTAAAACTCAAATTATGAAGCACAACAAAGCATCATAAAAGAGGGTTAAAAATACAATTAGAAAAGAAAGCTACATTTTAAAAATCAACACAAGCATACAATTACAACGCAAAATGAAACAAATAGAAATGATAAAAAGAAAGAAATAAATAAGGAAACTAACATAAGTTTTCTTTAGAATTTGAAACTAAGAAGCAGTTTTCATTTTGCGCAAATACCTTTAACGGACCCAACTTCCGTCCCAAACAAAACTATCATTCCAACAACTAGCAATTTGCTAATACACTCACGTCAATGAAAAGAATTCAACAATTCCAAACACGTGGGTAGAAATTAATTATAATCACACAAGAAACTAAAAAACAACATCAAGCATAAATCATGATCTTGAATGTAATTAAGGATACCAAATCCACCTTAATCATGATTTAAATTATAGCTCAAAATCAATTAATCATGTCAAAAATTATCAAATACCTTAAATTAATCTCTGAAATTGTAACCTTGAAAATCTAATTCCTTTCAAATCATACAAAAAAAACACGGGATTTAAACACGTAATGCAACAGTTAGAGCATCAATAGTAGCAGTTGAGGAAGCAAAGCCACCAAGGAACAACAAGAATCCAACATTCGCAGGCTTTTGATCATCCAACACTCTAAACGTCCCGTGCGCCCTAAAATGACTAGCAAATGATCTGACAATCGAAACATGTAAATAAAAGTCTATGCAGAGAGGAGGCAGAGGAAGATGATAAGAGAGAAAGGATGAGATAAAGCTTGGTGTGAGATTTTTTTAAACTTGATGTTGCAGAAGAAAAGTTTGGCGTGGGAAGCAGATGAGGCTTTATTGGGATTGTTAGCAATGAATGAGGAGGCGAGGAGAGTTAACTAGGGGTTGTTGAATGCGGTATTGGATCACTATTCAACTCTTGAGGTTCTTCAAATTATGGAGTCGGTAAATAGTAGTTTGTTGGTAAAGATTCATTTGGAGAGGATTGAGGTGGGTGATGCTGGACTTGCAGCGATTTAGATAGGGGTAAATATGGAATTTTGACTATCTTTTTGATGGGTTGATTAAAGGTCTAGGTTATTTAAGGGTATTTTTGTCATTTAAATAAAATAAAAAGTTCATTTTGATCAAATTCTGTTTTGACTAATGATATATGCTCATTTTTAACGGCGAAAAGACTATTCAGTGCAATGGAACAAACATGAGAAGTTTACAATATAATATTGAAACATAATGGATGATTTAGTTAAATATGACAAATATTAGAGGGTCTATAGTATTATCCCTTAATTTAGTAATAATTTTAACATAGTTTAACAAAATGAAAAAAAAGACATATTAATATAAATTTTGAAAATAAAGAATTGAATAGTATAATATAAAAAAATTCAGGGAGCTATCATATTTAACTGTTTTATATATAAAAAAGAATATTTTAAATACTAAAAAATATTTTAAAAAATAAAATATTTTTCTATAAAATAAATGAAGTTTAAATAATGTGTTAATAATATGATTTTTTATTTTCAATAATAAGTGAAATTTCTGAAATCTCTATACTTTGTTCATAAACTTTTGAGGATAAATCACATCCTAACATCCTTTTTATCTCTCGTGATTTTAAATTGAAAACAAGATTTTCTAATTTTCAGTTTATTTACACTCTTTCATATGATGAGTTGACTTATGCAATTGATACGAGACCATTCAATTCAATGCAAACGCCTATATTTTTTTACAATTCCTATTTAAATTGTTTAAATTTCTTATTGATGTGGACAACACTTTTGGAACAATATTAGATTCATTAAATCCATATCATTAAAAATAGGTCGAGCATATACACACTTGTGTGATGCTTCATTTGTTTCCAAAAAGTTATTATATTATTTTTTATAAAAAATATATTTAATCCAAAAAGTTGTTATATTATTTTTTTATAAAAAATATATTTAATATCTTGATAATTCATAATTTATAATATATTTTTTAATTATATCTTTAATTATATTTAATTAGAAAATAAATATATTTTATCTAATTTAATTAATGAGAATAAATTAAAATTATTGAATATAAATATTTTTAATTTAATAAAAATGGATATATATTTTGAAATATCTTTTAATAAATAATGAATAATATTTTTTAGCGGAAAGAATATGTTATATATTTCAATTATAAATAAAATTAATTAAATATATTTGGAAAATTCCAAATATAGCATGTAGAATCTATTAACTATATTATTATCTTGGTGCTTTTACTTTTATTATCATCCACAACATCGGCAACATTTTGATTCTGGAACAAACATTAGCCTTAAAATAACATCACTTGTGTATCGGGTCTCTCACTTTCTTTAGAAAAGAAAGAAAATAATAGGCAATGGAATCCTCCATTAAGACGTTTTGGCAAACTGTCCCCTCGTAAAAGGATAGTAGAATATATATTCAACTAACATATATTTTATATTTGATAATAACAAATAAATAATATTTAAATATATTTATTCATAAACATAATAATAATTTTATGAAGTGGATATAGACCATCCTTTTTGCATTTGCTACACCCAATTTAGTAAATAATTTTCCCTATTTTTAAAAATTTATTATGTCAGAGATATTGTCACTTTATACATGGATACAGAGACATCTAAAATAACCAATCATAATCGCTAAAAAATTATTTTAAATAAAAAGATCTTATATTTTTATTCTATATATATATAATTTTATATTATTAATTAAGTATATATTAAAAGTATATTTAGTATTCAATGAAAAAAAATATAATAAGATTTTAATTACATTTTCACAGTTGATATTTTAATTTATTTTAAAAATTTTAAAATAAAATTTAAAAATATTTCATAATTCATATAATATACTAAAAAAATATTAAAATAGTTATTTTAAAATATGATTTCATTTTCTATTCTTAATATAGCTAAATACATCATAAAATTATCCATAATCTCGCTGGACCGCCAGGTCACAACAAATAGAAATAATCTCTCTAATGGTTAAAAAAGAATAAAAAAAAAAACTGTCATTCCGTTATTATTATTATTATTTGTTTTTAACACACACATATTTCGCGCAGAAGAAAATTATTTATAACATGAAAAAAAAAGAACTTTCCAAATTGCATAATTGAAAAATTGACAACTCCAATACACGTCAGGACGCTGAAAAGAAAGAAGAAAGGTATGGATTTGCTTCCATCGGAGACGCCACAGATCGCCAAGAAACACGGTTTCCGCTCACTGAAACTGGTTAACATCGACTATGATCAAGTTCTAGAGGACCAGCCCTTCGGCGCTGACTATGGCCGTCTCGAAAATGGCCTCTTCTACTACGTTCGCCGGAACTCCAAACCTCGAATGCGAGCGGCTCTTGCTCTTGCCGTCAAGGCCGGGTACTCAATTTCAAATTTTACGATAAATGTAAGGCCTGTTCCTGCTATTGTTGTGGTTTTCTAGGGGCTGATTGGTTGGGATTTCTGGCAGCTCAGTCTTGGAGCAGGAGGAGGAACGTGGAGTTGCTCACATAGTAGAGCACCTCGCATTTAGCGCCACTACGAACTACACGAATCACGATATCGTTAAGTTTCTTGAAAGTATTGGAGCGGAGTTTGGCGCTTGTCAAAATGCGGTCACTTCGGCTGATGAGACTGTGTATGAGCTGTTTGTGCCTGTTGATAAGCCCGAATTGCTGTCTCAGGCG
>CATIWR010363612.1:0-54779 GCA_949677035.1 Omphalea diandra
TATATATATATATTCCTTGTGCGCATCAATGTAGATTAGCGCGTTGATAACCGCGCAAGGACGAGACAAGCCCATGTGCGATTTGGACTGCACATGTATTGCCACAATGGTGCATAAAGGGTGTGCGACAAAAACTGTACACCTTATGGACCTCTATCTTTTTTTATATTAATATTTTTTTTGCCACACACCCAAATTTTTTTTTGGTTTCTTATGGAATTTGGTTTGTTATATATTTTTTTAAATTCCTACAAAAATAAAATACTGCAATAAAAATCATATTAATTAAAATTCATACAACAAATCAAATTTTTATAATTTTGAATTTTATTTTACAGTGTTTTTATTTTATTTATTTTTATTTGTATTTTTTAAAAGAGTAGAAACTACAAAAAAAATTAAAAAATTGAGACTAACACAAGAAGGGTAAAATAAGATGAAAAAAATTACAAAAAAAGGCTAAATTAATAGATATAAAATGTTCCTAATATTTTAGTCCCTGACAATGGCGTCAAAAACTTGATATGATCTGAGACCAACACCTATATATCGAATAAGCAAGTGCACCTATCGAGTATAGTATAACATAGAGTATTGAGTGTCGATCGTTTAAGAACTAAAAGTACTAATATTATCTCTTTCTTTATTATTTAACCGGTAAATTTAAGTGAATTAATTAACTAATTAAAAACTAAAATAAAGTAATTCAACAAACTAGAATGATGAAAATATGAACTAGAGAGTGGGAAAAAAGTGACCAGTATGACAAATGACACTCAATTATTGAATCCCCCTAAGACTTGTTAAGAAATTATTTCCAATAATACAACTAATTCAATATTTATTGAATCGTGGAAATCCCTTTAGTATGTTAAAATCCTTCTCAAGATAATAACATCTAGTCCTAGGTTGATTAATTAGAATCTCTTCTTAATTAAAACCCCTAAAATTGCATTATAGTTCTTTGAATTTCATTATTAGATTTGACCCTAATTTAAAAGATTGATGTTATTCTAACTTTAAGGGTACATGCAACTCCTTGATGCTAAATCTATTCAATAACTTGATTTCTCAATCTAAATTTAAAAAATTGTAAAACAAGAATCAATATTTCAATCATATCAATTTAATAAGATAAAGAGTAAACACAATTAAATTTCATAAAATAATGAAAAGTTTGTATTATTTAAAGAAAATCACAATTCTAAACTCATCTTAGGGTTCTTCATACCCAAGTGTCTAACTAATTTAGTTCATTGTGGAATTATTAGCCAACATCAAAATAAAAAGAAAATAAAATAAAAAAGTTTTCATGATAAAACTCTTGTAGTCTCTAATTCTCTTCAGACTTGATGGATGACCTATAATTCTCCTCTTGCGGACAGCTTCTTCTCTAGAAAAATAAATAAAAACTTCTCTTTAGAAAAACAAAATAAACAAAATACTTTTTTTTTAAGACTTCTCCTCCTCCTATTTATACTCCCCTTAGTCTCCCTCAAAATAGAAAAAATATCATCCTCCATTAATTAGGAACAAATTCTCTCTCTCTAATTTGGGATAAGTCATAGTGAAACTTCCCAAAAAATGCACATATCCTTTCTCAATTAAATTAGGAATGGACTAAAATTCTATCAGAAAAATATCAGAACTGGTCCCTGAACTGTCAAATTTCTGTTTGGTCTCTGAATTTTTGAAACTGCATAATTTCACTCAAAATACTCCCATAATTCATCAATCAACTCCAAATTTCAGGATTTCTTGTAAAATCACAAAATATAAGCCAAAAGTGAGACATCATCTGATATTTTTCTCTAAATTAGACTCAATTAACAATAAAACTAACCCTAAAAATACTAAAAATAAAGAACTACCAAGCTCCAAGAGCTTGGAGCTTGGTATAAAAAACTTAGCTCATTTCTTTTAAAAAATGATTTTGAAAAGGAGAAGGTTGATACTACATTGTTTGTAAGAAGGCATAATAATAATATACTTATTGTTCAAATTTTTGTTAATGATATAATCTTTGGTGCTATTAATGAATCTCTTTGTGAGGATTTTGCTAAATTTATGACTAGAGAATTTGAAATAAGCATGATGAGGGAGCTTAAGTTTTTTCTTGGTTTACAATTCAAACAATGAAAATAGGGCATCTTCATCAACTAACCCAAGTACACAAAGGAATTACTCAAGAAATTTGGAATGGATAGGTGCAAGGTAGCCAAGACACCAATAAGCTTATCAATTAAACTTGAGAAAGGTGAATCGAGTAAGCCTTAAGATGAGAAGAAGTATAGAGGTACAATTAGTTTTCTTGTCTATCTTATCACTTCTAGACCCAATATCATGTATAATGTATGTTTGTGTGCAAGATTTCAATCATGTCCAAAAGAGTATCATTTACATGTGATTAAAAGAATTTCGAAATACTTTGCATGACACTATGAATTTATGACTTTGGTATCCTATAAACTCATATTTTAGCCTTATTAAATATTTAGATACAGATTATGTGAGTAGTCAACTGGATAGAAAGAACACTTTTGGAACTTGCCAATTTATTGGTGAATGTCCTATTTCTTAGTTTAGTAATAAGCAAGTTTTGGTTCATTGTTCACCGCTGAAGTGGAATTATTGAACTAGGTTGATTTAACCTAAGTCATGAATCTCTTTTGATCTTGACAATAGAGATTGATCAATTCTAATGCTTTCATTAAGTGTTGTTTTGCAGATTATAAGTTAGATTTTGTCATTGAAAGTTAGATGGAGTCCAAATCTCCGACCTTGTAAAGTTCACTTTAATTCATAGTGAGTGTATTGTAAATCGCGACAACAAATCAGTCATAAGGAAGAATGAAGCTAGGCTAAAGGAATTCGCAAACAACTTAGCTACTGCGACACACTCAAAGTTGGCAAAGCCTTAGTCACAGAAAAATTCGCTGTGTGTGTCACGCCTCAGTCGCGACTGTAAATTTTATAATGACAAAGGAGGGAACCAAAGCCACAACCACAACTTGCCAAGTGTTCCAGGTGTCCGTTGAAGATCAAAAATTGCGAGGCAAAAGTTTGTTCGCGACCGCAACTCAATCAGTTGAAGTTTCTCTTCAAAATAAAAGAATTTGCGATTTTAGTCGTGCCCAAGGCATTGAGAACTCGCGACAATAACTTTTGAGAGTGGTTAGAACATAATGACTATATTTTCCTGGGTGACCAATGGAATGCTGACACGTGGACTAGCCGTTAGACGCAAATGAGATTTTCAATCGAAATTGGAAATTCGCGACCGCAAATAGTTAATAGAGACCATGGCTTCAGCCTAACAAGCATTTAATATTATCTTTGAGATTTGTTGATAGTTTTAGTCTAATGTCTCTTTGGTGGATATGAGCTATAAATACTCTACCAAACAGATGTAAATGCAAGAGAATTCATTAATTTGTAACAAAACTCTTACAAATTTGCTACTCATTCTTTCAATTCTTATTTATGCTTTAGTGATTGTTTGGTGTGAGCAATAAACACCATTGTAAGAGGTTTTAGTGTGAGCCTTGAAAACACTTGTAAGAGGTTTTTATGTGAGCCTAGAAAACACAAGTTGTAAAAGTTTGGTGTGAGCTTGGAAACACCATTTGAGTTGAGTGAAATACCCAATTGTAGAGAATTGGAGAGTGGACGTAGGGTTGGTTAACACCTGAAACACTATAAACACTTGTGTCAATTTCTCTCTTCTTCTACTTAACTTCTTAACCACTTTATCCCTCATTTTATTTTTTAATTGAACATTAATTCAACCCCTCCTTCTTGGTGCCCTAGGCCAACATGAATATATGACAACAAATTATTGTTGCACTCAAATTCTTTAGATGAAACAATAACTCAGGGACTATGGTAAAGATGTTGATCAAATTTCTATGAAATATGACAACAAAAGTGTAATAAATCTTTTAAAAAAACCCCATTCAACATTCAAAAGCAAACATATAAATATTAGACATCATTTCTTAAGAGACCATGTGCAAAATGCTAAAGTTGTGTTAGAATTTATTAATAACAATAACCAATTAGTGAATATTTTCACCAAGCCCCTTAATGAAGAAAGGATGAACTTCATCAAAAGAGAGTTAAAGATGCTTGATGAGAGCTTTCTTAAGTGAAAAAGGTCTCATTGTATGCATATATTATTGTTAATTGATGGTTGATATGCTAGATGTGTATTTGATGTGAATTTATTATTTTGAGTATGCTTATTTTATGATGAGATGAATTAATTTAATATGCATTTGAGGTTTTCCATATTCAAGTGCTTTATTCAATTATCTAAACATCAATTTGATCACTATATATAAGAGCCATTTCCAAATTTTCATTTTAAGCTTATTTTTAAAATTAATTTTTAAATCGCGACTAGAGTATATAATCGTGATCGAGATTTACATAACATTTTGATTTTTCAACTTTCCAATTTTTGAGCCTGCAACATTTCCTTCACCATCACAAAATTTCAAAAATTTTCAAATTCAATAGTTTTTCAATGCATCTTTTAGAGGCCAAACCAACCTTTACTCACATTTTTTAGAATTCATGGTTGCAACTCTTATTTTGCAGTTGCGAACTATAAAATTCACTAGATAATAACTCTTTGTTCTCCAATAGCCGTTTTAAGCATGTAATGTATTTTTAGCCATTTTCACTCTATTCTCTACCTATTTAAACTAAATTTCAACCCTCTTTTCACTTTTTTAGCATTTCCTCTCATTTTCTCCAATTTGTCTCAAACTCTCTTATTCTTTTAAGTCTTCCCTTCTTCCATTCACTTTCTCAACACATTCGTCTACATGGCACTTGAACAAAAACCTCCTAATGACACAAATAAAGGCAAAGCCCTAATGACCTCTGCCTCACCTCCTCCAAGATAATCTCCTCTCCATTTAATGAAAGGAGTCACTCTCAAAGAGAAAAGGAGGTACAAACTAATAAAAAACAAGTCCATCCTACCCTATAAAATTCGTTCTCAATTTACTTTTAAATCCCTAAAAATTGAAAGAGAAATTAACATCTACCTCTTTAACTTGGGTTGGGAGCAATTCATCTTTCATGAGGAGCCCGAGTATGATGAAGTTACAAAGGAGTTTTTAGCCACCATGGTGATTAACCATGACTTTACCAATGAAGTAGGTATGTATGGGGTCTTTTTCCATTGCTTTGGCAAACCTTTCTTCATCACCTCTAAATCTCTTTGCTCTCTTTTTTAATTTCTAAATTGAAGCGCCATGGAATTTGAGTGAGCTTCACTTTGATTTCACTAAATTTTTTGATTGAAACCTTGTATGATTCAAAAACCTCCCTAGCCAAAAACATTAATTCCCTCACTTTTTTGTTTCTCCATTTAATCATAATCTTTTCCATCACTACCCATGGTGATGGAAATAAAAAATTATCTAAAAAAGACTTATGTTTTCTTTATTATTTGATTGAGGGAAAGGCCATCCAATTTGACTGATTTTTTTATTGACGAACTAGCCTATTTGGCAAGTTAAAACATGAACAATTGTACTCTCTTCACACATCACTACTACATATAGGCATGTTGATGCACTCACCCTTTAAAATGAACAATTTCTCAAAATAACCTACCTAACCAACGCCAACCCCTTAGACCTCAACTATTTATTCAATGACAAAGCAATCAAATCCCATACATATGAATGTCTTTTTAGGGCATAAGGGGTTCGACTTCAGCAAGCCTCTTAATAATAAAACACTAAAGATTAGTGGTTAAAAAAGGTGAAGAAGCACCACAAGAACCTAAGGTACAAGTTCCCAATTAACCTTATCCTCCTTCAATTTCTCTTACCTCCATTAATAAAATGCTTGACAAACTTCTAAGGGTTATGGATCAGAAGTTCAAGCTTCTTAGTCACATCCATTATGATATTATGGATCTTTAAGAGAAATTTAAACTCACTCCTGCTTACTTACATTATTTCAAAGAGAAGAAGAGTGAAGAAGATGAAAATGAAAATGATGATGACCAATCCTCAGATTTCTAGTCTCTTTCTTTTATGTTTTTATTTTATTTTATGTCCCTTTTTTTTTTTTTGTTTTTAAAGGTAAGGCCCAATGCTTGTGATTAAACATTTACAAATGCTTGAAATTTTGTATGGTATTGATTGTAATGCTTGGGTTGTTACATCTTAATGAAAATTATCTCTTCTATTTCATTTATCTCCATTAGCTTTGTATGCTGAAAGATTAATTATTTATGATTACTTTGTGTATGATTTCCCTTTTAATTCCTCTTCCCTATTCTCTCTCTTTTTGTTCTTGACAAAGAGGGAGAGATGTGTGCAAAGTATATGCTAGTCTGTTACATGATTGTTATAATTAAGGGGAGCATTGGTTGAGGGGGAATGATTGAAAATTCTTATCTTCAATTTGTTGGATTTCGTTGAAGGGGCATGATTGAAAATTCTTATCTTCAATTTGTTGGATTTCTTACAATCTTAAGGATCTATAACTTTCAAATATTTTTTTGACTTTATACACTTATTTTTTGTAAAGAAATGCATGTTAGATGGTTTATACTTTGCAAATTCAATATAGGTTGTCAAAATAAAAAAGGGCAAGATTATTGGACTAAGGTAGTCAAACTATGTTTTTTTTAATCTTAAAAAGATAGATTAAAAGGTATTAATGATTGTATTAAGTGTTGGTCTTACAGAAAATAAGATATGAATAAGTTGGAAAGTCAAAAGGAAGTGAAAAATCTCCAAGTCTCAAAACTGGCTTGTAAATCACATCCAAGATAGCTAGATTGTGATTAAGAACTAAATTATAACAGTTATTTGGCAAATAACAACTACGACCCAACTTAAACATGGAATGTAAATCTCCAGGTTAGTTCGTGGTCTAAATCACATCAAAATTGCGACTGTGATATTCAACCATCTTCAAATAGAGTTCTAATAGAAACTTACAAAGCCAATTGACATATGACCACGTTTCTAAAAAGCCATTAGGAGTTTAAAATCACTACCGTGATCTAAAAGGCATGATCACGACTCTACTTCAAAAATGAACCAAAACCTTCAGGCCCATTCATGGTGAGACTCATGATTTACTATTCTAGCATAATCTTCGATTGCAAATGTGACCCTTTAGTTTGTGATCAAGACTTTTATAAAAACTAGAGCACTATAACATCTAGTTTTGAGGAAACAATGATCAAATGTCATGTGCCACTATCCCTTAGACATAAAGTCTCAACCGTGAAAGTATAATTGTGACCATGAAAAGCAGATTAAGACTGTGATTGTATGATCTCAATCACGAAATTTTTCTAACAAGCATTAAATGTAGAATTACCTACCAAATCTTAGAGATATGGCTATAGTTTCCTTAGTAACAATTACTTGGTCATTGTAAACTATAAATACTCTACCAAATGGCTTTGAAAGTAAGAACACTTTTATTTATAATGCCCAAACTCTTATCATTTGATTTTTCAAGCCTTTCTCTCTTATTTGCTATTGTACTTTATTTGTTGAGAGTATTCATCACTTGTAAGAGGTTAAGTGTAAGTCTTAAATACTTAAATTTTAGGTTTTAAAGTGAACCTAGAGTGTGTAAAACTCTTGTAAGGTTTTATGTTAGCCATAAACACTAAGTGTGATTAGGATTGAGTGTGAGCTAAAGCACTAAGTTATGTGTAAGAGTGTAAAACATATAGTAAGTTAGTGAAATACCTAATTGGTGAATTAATAAGTGGACATAGAGTTGGTTAATACCTAGATCACTGTAAATCTTGTGTGTTGATCTTTTTGTTCCCTTTTAATTATTCATTATTCTCTCTACAGTTTGAATTTTCTACCAATTCAATCATCTTCTTGGTGCACAAGGGCCAACAACATCTCTAGGCCTCTTAATGAGTTAGATTGAAGAAATTGCATGGTCATGCAATAATGAATTGATAAAGGTTATCATTATCATTTGACATTAATATATTTGGAGATCGAGAAATAATTTAATTGAACTGTATAAGGATAACATGATCTATGCATATGTTCAATTAAGATATAATGGACAAAAGGATTATAATATTATTTCTAAGATAGGTTAGATTAGATTAATGACATTCCTATAACTTAGATAGTCATAATGCCTTGATAGAGGTCACTTATAATTTATAAGCCACAAATAGTTTTTTGAGCCACTGCCAATGTTTATAAGGTGACACATATAGAACATACCTAAGATAAAATTATATTACTACTCCCTTTGGACATATATTTATTAAGATAGTTAAAGATATTTTCTCAAAATATCTAGATATATTTTTATTTTAAAAGTTAAAACAAAATAAGATATCTAATTATTTATATGTTTTAAGATACAAAGTAAGGAGATATATGTAAAAACGTATGGTATATCCTTTTGTGGTTTTAGAATAAAAATGTGAGAGTATTTGGATATAAAATATTCCAAAACATAATAGTCTAAAGAGTGAGAGCCACGTCGAAATACGGGTGCTAGCACAATATTTGTTTTAGAGTTTTTGTTTGTGTGGATATATATAGAGGACATTCATCTTTTGGTAGCTCTAAATATGATGATCTATACTTCAAGCTCAAGGTAGGGTATTACCAGTGTACATCTCCTCTCCATCTTCCAATAGTCTTACTACTCTCATTTGAATTGGTAGGAATTCACATCCTTTTCATTAGTTTAATTAAATTGCATGGATTCTTATAGAGGTTTTGCATCTTTAAAAATTTGTTTTTTTTTTTACTATGTTCATTCTACAAAACCCAATATAGCTAATGTGAATGATTGACACTTAGATTAGGAAATTGAGGACTAAAGAGATCTTAATGGTTAAAGTTTTATTGAATTGCCATAATTTAGAGGAATGCAAATGGGAAACTTGAAGTATATGCCTCAACAGTTCTCACATCTTTTTGAATAAGGTATGTTACAATTTCATTCATGGAAAAATGGTTTAAGGTGTGGAGTTTTGTAAGGTTTGAAGTGTGATTGTATTATTTTGGTGTAAGGTTTGGTGCATGGCTGCCTTATTTTAATGTTGTTGCTTATGTTTAATTAATGTATGCCTTATTTGTGTGCCTAATGTACATTAAGATGACATGATAATGATCTATTTTAGATGGGTTTAGATGCCCAAAGTTGGTATTTAAAATGCCTTAAAGGAAGGAAGGTAGACTTGGATAGTTTCATAAATGTTTTGTCTTGATGTTGTTGCCTATGTTTATTTAATTATGCCTAATATGTGTGGCAATACAATTAAATGACATGATAATGATGTGTTTTAGATAAATTTTAAATGTCTAAAGTTGATATTTGCATTTTTTGAAGGAAGGAAAAAAGACTTGAAAACAAAACGTTAATAAGCTATATGTTTATAAGTTGTATGCTTTGGAAGATGGGCTTTAAAAGACTTTAGGAAGCATTTTTGCCAACCTATTTTTGTTAGAAATTAATTATTAACCACCAAGGCATAATCTTGACGTAAATAATGCAAGAAAAATAGGAAAAAAATTTTGTCAACCAAACTTGAAATTGGTAGCCAAAAGTTTTTAACTTGGTTAAATAAGTTAGCATGTCTAAATTAGTTATTTTAGACCCTCCAAACTAACTCACCACCTTTTTCTTTTTATTTTCATGATTAAACACCAAATTTCTTCAGTTTTAATAGTCCAAAACTCACTCAAATCCTTCTAAAACCTTTCATTCATCCACGACCATCAAATCAAGTTAGAAGAATCAAGTTTGCTCATCCATTTTCTTCCATCTTTCATACAAGTTGGTGATTTTCTCCTTTTTATTTCAAGTAAATTGTAATTTGTCATATTCCTTAAATATTTATTTTATGTTCAAATAAGTGTGTTTATAGTGTTTCAAAGTTTGGTGGTGATGGAATAGATGAAGTTTGGTGTTGGTATGACATGAAAAATGATGTTGTCTTCAAAAGGAGTCTTAGATGTCCCTAAAAAGCATGGGCTATTCCTCTTTGTTCTTGATATTTGATTATTTATTAAATGATAATCAATGTTGTATTATTCATGTTTGAGAAGGAAATTAAGCTTCAGTGATTTTTGACACCTTAGTTGCACTAAAGCCAAAATTGTTATCTTAATAAGCATTATAAGTGTTCATATGCAACTAGTTTGATTTTGCAAGGAAGATTAATGTTAAATGAGTTTTTTTTTAAAACTTTTTTAATACTTTAGAATTATGATTAATGTTGCATACATGATGAAAATGAGGATCCTTCATCTAGTTGGGATAGAGATGAGCATTGACATGGTAATAAAAATTAAGTTATTTCTTTTACAAATGAACATAGTTTGATTAATATATGTGTGTAATTTCTAAGTGTTATTAGATATTGTGATATTGATCAAGGTAAGTTGAATTTGTGCATTTGGGAAAGTGATACAACTTGAGGTAAGTAAATATTTTCACACCTCTTTAAGTAATCTTATGTTTTCAAAACTTAACATTCATGCATCATGCAAACTATGTTTCAATGTAATCAATGTTTGATGTACAAGTTATGACTACGATCAAGTATATATTTACATATATATTTAAATATTTTTATAAAGGACTTTAGATATATGTTTAATGTCATATACATTTATGATGATGATGATGATGATGTATGAAAGTAATGATATTGCTTATGGTGCTGGTAATTTTAAGGATAACATTAAGATGCCATTAATACATGGATAACTATGTTTGGATTAATGATGCATTCAGCCAAGAGAAGTCCAATAAGGATTCATTACAACTTCAAGGCCCAATTATAAGAGGAAGACTAAAAAAGTTTAAAGATACACTTAGAGCTTTCATACAAAGAAAGATATGGAAACTATTGGCCAAAAAAACTATGGATTTCATAAAGCCCAAAAGCATAAAGATGAGAGCTTGGACTCTTCAAATGAAGTATTGAATTTAATCCAATGGAGCCTAATTGATGGAGAGGACCAAAGCCCAACACCATTCGGCCATAGCATGGAAACTAAGCCCAAAATGTGAAGATACACCCAAATATTAAAGATCCATGCCAAATTTACTTTATTGGCATTAATTAGTCAAATACCATGTTGCTTTTAGTTAGGATTCTTAAGTTAGTTATTTATTTGTGTAAGGAACTTAAAAATAAGGTGTTTTAATGCTAGAAGTTAGTTAGGCCAGACCATGGTAACCAAATATGATTATTTGCTTTTAGTATTTATGTGTGATTGAGATTAGTTTATCCTAATAGGTTTAGGAATAGTAAATTCAGCCCAAACTTGTAATGCTAAATTAGAGAGGATTTTTTAGGGTTTTCTTAACATTTGTAAAGGGTATTTAAGCCCCTATTTGGCCATTAATAAAAGATCAGATGATTTTTGTTTAAACTTTATGAGATTGATTCTCTTCTTGAGTTCTTGAGTGGACATGGTGAGATTATTGAGTGAGCTTGATAATTTCATATTGAGTTTAATCTAGGTCTTAAATTACTTAGTTAATTTAGGATTGAGATTAACACAACTTAAATCACATATTCCAGATTGTTAGAAACAAGTTTTTTAGAAATTTAGTTTAGACTTAAAGATTTATCTTCTTTTTAATCTTTGAATTATATTTGGGACTTGTGTTCATCAAATGGGTAAGAAACTAATTCAACCTCATTTGTATCAGTTTGGTATAAGAGCAAAAGTTATTCAAGACTAAAAGGTACTATTCTTGTATTGTTCTTCATTGTTTGCTTATGTTATTATGATTAGAACATTTAAATCACATTCTGCCTTTTATTCTTCTTATTTCGGTTCCATTAAGTTCCATGGTGCTACATTCTATTTTCTTTGATTTCTATCATTAAATTAGTGTGTTTTATCATCCAAAAACATTTTTGCATCATTAGAATTTAATTGGAGCAAATTGCTTTTCAAAATTGCCTTAAAATGAGGAAATTGCGATTTAGGCCATTCTAGCACCCATATGGTTCTACTTATCCAATTGAGTTCCAATATCTTTGTTTTCACTTTCAATCATTAAATTATACTGTTTTATTACGTCATCTCAATTTGCATTAAGAAATTCCATCAAGTTCACATACTTGTGCAAAATTTCTTAAATAAAGGAACTTTGTAAAATCTTAAATTTGGTGTTTTTCTTCCATTCAAATTCTGTTTCGTCATTGATTAATCATTCTTGTGCCTCTAATTACAGATTTGAAGTGTTTGATTCAAGAAATTCCTTGAAATTTGAAAGTTTGCTAAAAATTTTTTAAATTAAGGAAACTTGAATTTTGCTTATTTCTTGCAATTCTTTCATCCTTTTTTATTCCAGTTTGTTTCTTTTTGTTGCTAATCACTTGTTTGATGTTTCCCGGTGTCTAGGACAGAACTTATCCAGAATTCAAGTAAGGGAAAAATTACCAAAATACCCCTTAAATTCCCAAATTTAGCTCCTTTTATGTTTCTTGTGTTTTGAGAGTTGTTCTTTGTAATTTATGTAATTTCAATTTTGTTTTTGCTTCTAATTTTTTTTTTTAAAAAAAAAAGAGAAAAGAAAAGTTAAAAAAAGAAAAAAAACGTCAAAAGAAAAAGAAATAGAAAGAAAGAAGTTAAATATTACACATTTGTTGTTTTGAAGCCGAAAACTAAAAGTCCCTTTGAATCATTCAGCCTAAGCTTAATTTCACCATATTTTTTTATTCAAAACACCACTTTGCAACTTTACCTACATTTAAATTCTTAGATTTTGATTAGGTCTTTAGTTAATTTTTGCTTACAACCAGATTGTGTTTCATTTTATTTTTTACTTTCTAACTATTTAGGACTGGTTTATGCTTGTTTTGTTTTCGGTTTGAGCTTTTCTTTAGTTAAAGTAACTTATTCTTTAAAGAATTTAAAGAAAAGAATACTGAGTGGTAAAAAGCAAGAGTGCATAAGCTCATAAGAAGGTAAAAGCCAATTTTGAGTTAAACATGAGTGTGAGTGCCATTGATTGAGTGTAAACACGTAAAAGAGTGTTTATGAGGATTTTCTTTTATTATTTTACTAATAATGGCAGAACCTAAAGGTGATCCAAAGTGAAAGTTGTTTATGAAAGCTATGCAAGACACTATGACCCTTATGTAACAATAGTTTAAAGAGGTGAAAGAATAACTTGTGATCATTCAAAATGCCTCCAATTCTAATAGAACAAGCACCCATTCAAGACAAACAAGGCGTGGTTGATTCATCAATGATGAGGAGGAAGGCAATTCACATTAAGAAAGTTCTCAAAGATTAAACAAGTAAGATGGCCATCTAAGTGGCATTAAGTTAAATCCTACTTTCAATGGCAAGGGTGATCCCAAATTCTATTTATAATGGGAAAAGAAAGTAGACTCTGTATTTGATTATCGTAATTATAATGAGGAAAAGAAAGTTAAGCTTGTAACTGTACAATTTGTAGATTATGCTATTGTATGGTACGACCAAATCATGTACACTAGGAAAAGATGTGGGGATAATCCACTAGGTACTTAGGAAGAGATGAAAAGAGTCATGAGAAAACATTTTGTACCAAGTCGTCATTATACGAATTTGTACAACATGTTACAAAGACTAGTGCAAGGGGAAAAGTATGGAAGAATATTACAAAGAGTTAGAGGTAACTTTGATTAGGGATGAAATTAGGGAGACCATAGAGCAAACTATGGCTACATTTCTTATTAGACTTAATAAAGAAATTGCTAATCAAGTAGAGTTGTACCCCTATAATAATTTAGAGGATGTATACCATAATGTTATCAAGGTGAAAAAGTAACTAAAGGGTAAGCCATCTAGGCTTAATTTCAATTCAATTTCTTGGACTAACAAGTTTAAAAGTGGTGATAAGCCCAATATGAGGTCCAAGGTCAAACCACCTAAGAAGGAAGGAAAGAGGCCAAATTTTCCTACTAAGGTTGAACCTACTAAGCCTAATAAGAGTATCTCAATTGTTTATTTCAATTCCAAGGAAAAAGGCATGTTACACGTGATTGTCCTAACAAAAGAGCAGTGGTTTTGAGAGATAGTGAGATTACTAGTGAAGATGAAGATGGAAAAGAAACAGATCCTGAAATGCCTTCATTGGAAGATGCTAGTGATGTTGACAAAGAATACCCCAATGAGGTAACAAGCAAAGACATTTTTGTGACTAGACATACTTTAAATGCCTAAATAAAAGATGAACATGTGCAAAGGGAAAATATATTTCATGCTAGATGTAGAATAAATGACAACTTATGTCTTGTTATAATTAATGGTGGTAGTTGCACTAATGTAACTAGTACCTGCCTAGTTGAAAAAATGAAACTGCCAACTTTAAAGCATTATAAACTATATCATTTGTAACGGCTAAATGAATATGGCAAAATTAAAGTTATAAAGCAAGTTAAGATAACATTTTCAATGGGCAAGTACAAGGATGAGGGGTTATGTGATGTTATTCCTATGTAAGCTAATCACATACTTTTAGGCTGCCTTGGCACTATGATATGAGGGCAAAACATGATGGGTTTTATAATGTATATGAGTTTGATTTAGAGGGCAAACACATTATATTATTTTATTTATCCCTTCCCTAATTTTATGAAGATTAACAAATTTTGAGAGAGAGAGAGAATGTGTGCACAAATAAGAAAAAGAATTAGCATGACAAATGGAGAGCTGTGAGAAAACTCAAGAGAGACATGAGATTAGAGTGGAAAAAGAAGAGGAAAAAAAGGATTCCCAAAAGAAAAGAGAAGGACATGTAAAAGAAGATGGTGTGAAAAAAGCTTTTTATGCAAAAGAGAGAGGGATGTGAGGAAAGCCTTACTAACCAAAACAACCGTAGCTTGCTACTGTACAAAGATTTGCAACTAACATTTTATTCTTTTAATGATGATCTAACTAATATCTTTCTTGGTAGTTTTGTTTCTTTATTGTATGAATTTGTAAATTTGTTTCCTGAAGATGTGCCAAAGGGGTTACAACCCTTAAAAGGTATTGAACACCAAATTGATTTCATATCGAGCTTTCAAATTCCTGATAACCTGCTTATAAAAGTAATCCCGAGGAGACAAAGGAGTTTTAAAGGCAAGTAGAAGAACTAATGAAGAAAGGTTTGGTAAGGGAGAGTATGAGTCTACGGGTTATTCCTATTATGCTTGTACCTAACAAGGATAGATTATAACGCATGTGTGTGGATTGTAGGGTAATTAATAAAATTACCATTAAATATAGGCATCCAATTCCTAGATTAGATGACATGCTAGATGAATTACATGGTGCATGCATGTTTTCAAAAATTGATTTAAAGGGTGGATATCATCAAATTCATATGCGTGAGGGAGATGAGTCGAAAATAACTTTTAAAACTAAATATGGTTTGTATGAATAGTTAGTGATGCCTTTTGGGCTAATTAATGCCCTTAGCACTTTATGAGATTAATGAATCATGCATTGTGTGCATATTTAGGAAAATTTGTAGTTGTTTATTTTGATGACATTTGTGTATATTCTAGATGTTAGAAGAGCATTTAGAGCATGTTATGTTGGCTTTTGATGTTTTATGCAAGGAAAAGTTATATATTAACTTTAAAAAGTATTCTTTTTATACTAGTAAACTTGTTTTCTTAGGATTTGTGGTAAGCAAAGATGAAATAAAAGTTGATGAGGAGAAGGTAAGTGTTATTTCCTCTTAGTTGAAACCTACTACCATAAGTGAGGTAAGATCTTTTCATGGTTTGCCTAGTTTTTATAGAAGATTTGTTAAGGATTTTAGCACAATTGCAACACTCCTAACTGAAATTATAAATAAAAGTATGGGTTTTTAATGAGGGGAGGCACAACAAAAGGCTTTTAATTTATTAAAATCTAAATTAACTAATGCACCATTGTTAATTTTGGCCTAATTTTGCTAACACTTTTGAAATTGAATGTGATGCTTCAAGTTTGGGTATTGGAGTTGTTTTGATACAAAGATGGATACCAATTGCTTACTTTAGTGAAAAACTTAGTAGACCTACTCTTAACTAGCCAACCTATGATAATGATATGCATGCATTAGTTAAGGCCTTACAAATATGACAACATTATCTTTAGCCTAAAGAATTTGTTATCCATATATATCACGAGTCTTTAAAATAGTTTGAGAGACAGTAAAAGCTAAATAAAAGACATACTAAATGGAGTGAGTTCATAAAACCTTTTTCATATGTAATAAGGTATTAACAAGGTAATGATAATGTAGTGGCCAATGCACTATCTAGAAAGCATGTTCTTCTTACTCCTTTAGATTCTAAATTGCTTGGTTTTGAGTACATTAAAGACTTGTATGTTGATGATGTTGGATTCTGCCAATACTACTAAAATTGTAAGAAAATCACTTTTGAGAAGTGTTATAGGTATTATGGATTTCTATTTATGGATAATAAACTTTGTGTACCTAAATCTTCTTTGCATGAGTTGCTAGTTAGGGAAGCACATGAGGGTGGGCTTATGGGGCACTTTGGAGTGCCAAAGACCTTAAATGTGTTGCATGGACACTTCTATTGGCCCAATATTCAAATTGATGTGCAAAAATTTTGTGATAGATGTGTTGCTTGTAAACAAGCTAAGTCTAAATTAAAACCATATAAATTATATATGCCTTTACCCGTACCTAGTTAGGTCAAAATGTGGTAATGATTCTATTTTTGTGGTTGTTGATAGATTTTTTAAAATGACACATTTTATTGCATGTCATAAAACTAATGATACCATTAACATTGCAAATTTGTTTTTGAAAGAAATTATAAGATTACATGGTATGTCTAGAACTACTATTAGTGATATGAATACATAGTTTTTGAATTTGTTTTGGAAAACACTACGGAGTAGATTAGGAACTAAATTGTTGTTTTCTACTTCTTCTCATCCACAAACTGATAGTCAAACTGAAGTTGTTAATAGAACTCTAGCACAACTTTTAAGAGTTTTAATTAAAAAGTACTTGAAATCTTGTGAGAATTGTTTACCACAGATAAAGTTTGCATATAATAGAAGTATGTATTCATCCACCTATTACAACCCTTTTGAGATTGTTTATGGGTTTTTACCATTAAGTTCATTAGATCTTTCCCCTATAGCTTCAAATATGTGTGTGGACTTAGAAGGGAAAAAAAATTTGATTATGTTAAGCAATTGAATGAGAAGGTGCATTTGAACATAAAAAAGAGGAATGGACAAGTAGCTAGAAATGCAAATAAGGGTAACGTTAAAGTTGTATATGAACCAAGAGATTCGGTTTGGGTACACTTTAGGAAGAAAAGTTTTCTAATCTTAAGAAAAGTAAGCTTAGCCCTAGAGGAGATGGACCTTTTCAGGTTTTAGAGAGGGTTAATGATAATGCTTACAAATTAGACTTGCCTAGTAATTATAATGTTAGTGCTACTTTTAATGTTGTTGATTTGTCTCTTTTTGATTTTGATAAAGGTTTAGATTCAATGGCAAATCCTCTTAAGGAAAGAGAGAATGATGCATTCAGCCAAGGCAAGTCCAATAAGAATCCATTACAACTTCAAGGCCCACTTACAAGAGAAAGGCTAAAAAAATTTAAAGATGTACTTAGAGCTTTTATACAAGGAAAGGTATGGAAAAAATTGGTCCAAACATAGCAAGGATTGCTTGAAGTGTAAATGCATGAGGATAGGAGTTTTGACTCTTCAAATAGAGTGTTGAATTTAATCCAATAGAGCCCAATTGATGAGAGAACTGAAGCTCAACACCATTCGGCCATAACATGAAAACTATGCCCAAAATGTGAAGATACACCCAAATGTTAAAGATTCATGCCAAATTTGCTTAGTTGGCATTAGTTGGTTGTTGCTTTAGTTAGGATTCTTTAGTTAGTTATTTATGTGTGCAAGGAACCTTGAAATAAGGTGTTTTAATACTAAAAGTTAGTTAGGCTAGATCATGGCAACCAATAGGATTATTTGTTTTTAGTCTTTATACGTGAGTGAGATTAGTTTATCCTAATAGGTTTAGGAGTTGTAAATTCGATCAAACTTGTAATGCTGAATTAGAGAGGGTTTTTAAGGGTTTTCTTAACATTTGTAAAAGATATTTACGCCCATATTTGGCCATTAATAAAAGATCATATGATTTTTGCTTAAACTTTGTGATTAAGTTATTAAGTGAACTTGTTGAGATTGTTGAGTGAGCTTGATAATTTCACAAAACTAGTTTAATTTAGGACTTGAATTATTTGGTAATTTGGGATTGAGATTAAGATAACTTAAATAACATATTCCAGGTTGCTAGAAATAAGTTTTCTAGAGATCTAGTTTAGATTTGAGGATTTATCTTCTTCTTGATCGTTGAATTATATTTGGGACTTGTGTTCATCAAATACGTAAGAAACTAATTCAACCCCGTTTTGTCTCAATTAATAATGTGATTTGATTATAATGTTAAAAGAAAAGATTGCATTCATGACTTGATTGGTGAGAGCACTCTTTCATGTAAGAGAAAAAGGTGTGGCTAGTAAGGCAAATCCCATGTGAAAGATATAATATTAAGTAGACATGTGAGGAAACTCCCCCAAAAATAAGGATTGGCTTGTGGAAAAGAGATGAAGTCTCCCACAATATTTGGTTGTATTAAGACTTATAGGTATGTACAAATTTCTAGTAAATTGTAACAACTAGCAGGCTTGTATTTATATTTTGCGAGAGGATATCTCTTGTCTACATGATGTAAATTGAGTTATAAAATCTATGAGCAATATAGATATGATGCTTATGTATATGAAATGAATATAGGCCTTATGAATAATCCTCCCCATTTACAATGACTTATGTGAATAAGATGAATGATTTTAGAGTCATTTTAAACTATTAGGCTATAAACTAATTGCTTAGCATGGGCATGCCCTAAGGGCAGATCATGATAGAACTACTTTTTAATGTAATATTGATATGATTTTTGAGGTGGTTTCATGTTGGTAGTGCTGGGAGACAAGAAAAGAGAGGTTGACCTTAAATAAGCTTAAAATTATAAATAAGGGTTTGACTTATAGGGGTGTATTTAATTAATACTTCTATAGATTTTTGTACTAAATGACTTTTATAGAGTTTATGGATTTTTTAACGATTTTTATGGATTTTATAAATTTATGAATAATTTTTGAAAACTTTTATTTTCAAAATCTATAAATGTTTTTAGAAACCTTAAAAGAATGTGAATGAAAATTTTTTAAATATTTTATGCTAAAAATTCATCCAAAATCTATAAAAGTCTATTGATTTTAAAAGTAAATGACTTTTAAAATATTAGTAAACTTTTGTGGACTTTATAAAAATTGTAATTGAATATATCTGGATTTTTATAGATTTTTTAAAGTCTTTAAAAATTTTTATTAAATGCCCTTTAATTTTTATAGATTTTTTTAAAGTTTTTAAAAGTTGTTATTGAATATCTCTTGATTTTTAAATTAAAAGTCACTATTAAATATCTTATAATTTTTAAAATTCTTTAAAATCTATTAAATTTTGTAGTTCTCCGAATGCAATATACTCAGACTAAATAAGCTTAAAGATTGGTTGCTTTTTTTTTTTTTTTTTTTTGAAAAAAAGAACTGTTTTCTTTGATTGGACCTAGTGTGTGAGGTAGAGAAAACGTTGAAGACATGGTAAATAGTCTTGGGCTGGAACAATGGAGTTTCAACGGGCTGGAATGTAATATAGCAGACCCTGGCCTCCATCTTTATTTCCATTTGAAGAGATGGACACGTGAACAGATAAAACTGAACAGAAAAGGAAAAAAAGAAATCTAATATATCACGCCTTCACGACCTTGGTGGTGTCACTCGCTACTCCTTCCATTCTCTCGCTCTCCTCTGGGCTCTTTGCTCTGTTATTTGCTAACGCACAATATACTTTGTGCTTTTGTACCACAGACAAGAACAAAGAAAATAAAGAAACGAGTCCCAAAGTTTACTTATGTTTTTGCCTCTGCGGTAAAGGCGGTTGCTGTTGTTGTGGTTGCAGGAGGTGACAGTTTTGCGGTTTCTCGTTCAATACGCTATACGGCCAAAAGGGTATGTTTCTTCTTCCCTCATATTTCTTTGCTTTTCTCTATTTTCTTGTTTTTGTTTTCCTTTCTTTTACCAATTTCGCATGTAAGTCTTCTCAAGATTTTTGTTGGTCAGAATTTTCTCCTGTTCTTTTGATGGTCTGGCAAGCTGAGCTTTTTTATGGTTTTTGTTTCTGGGTCATTCTAGGGTTTAAGCTTTCAATCTCTTGCGCAAAGAAGGGCGGTTGGTTGCTTGTTCAGTTTGCATAGGCATTTCGGTAGTACTAGTATATTAAAATGAATAGTAATGAAATGGTGGGCGTTAAAGAAGCGGAGAAAGATGTTGATGAAACACACGACATCAATCTAAATGATGCAATAGTTGAAGGCGATGCTAAAGGCCCTCCTTTGTCTCACCCTGGGGATCACGGCCAACCAGAGAATCCAACTGAAAATGGGGAACCAAGAGCAGAGAATAAGGATTATGATGTTACCAAAGATGTGATGGAAAGCACAGTTGTTGAACCAGAAGAAAAAATCCCGGTGGAAAAGGTTGCAGAAGTGGCTGATGACAAAACTCTCGAAACTTTTCCTGGTAACAAGGATAATATGGTTTTGAGAGATAGTAAAATCCAAGAGAATGAAAATGGTGAAGGTAGTGTCCAAGCCAATGCCAATGGAACTCATGTTGACAGTGAAAATGGGAAATTGAATATTGAAGAAAATGCTGACAATGGTTCTGATGTAGTTAACATTGATGCAGATGCTAAGGAATTTTGCTATTCCAAAAATGAAGATATTCATCTTCATAATGATAAGTCTTTGGAGACCAAAGCTGAAGACCATGAGAAAGTTGAAGATAGTAGAAAAGTGGAGGGCCTAAAACACATGGTGGTCAAGATGGACTTGTCTCCGCAAACAGAGATTAAAAAGGACATGCCAAAACTACAGTTGGATGAAGGAAACGAAGCTACCATGAATACTCCGAACAAATCATTCCTTGTCGAAGCTCCTTCAGCTGAGAGCTATGACTCAGGAACAGAAGAGGAGCAAGCAGCATTCTTAAAGGATGTTCAAGCCTTTTACAGAGAGAATAACTTAGAATTCAAGGCCCCAAAATTCTACAAAGAAGAGTTGAATCTACTTAAGTAAGCTTTTGTCTTTTATTTGTGTTTTTTTTTAAAGCTTATGTGATGTTTATGAGACATCCTTTCAGTTGTTTGTTAGTCATCCTTCCTATTCATTTAATTTAGGTTATGGAGAGCAGTGATCAAACTGGGAGGCTATGAACAGGTTTTCCTTCTCTTTCTCTCTCTCTCTCTCTTCTTTGGAATAGTCCTTCATGGTCTTTTAGGGCTTCTTTTCTTGCAGTCCCTTGTAGAAATAGATGCCTTGATAATAACTTAAGGATAGAACATATGAATTGTTCAAAAGAGTTACTTTTGATGTGCTGTCTTGATCAATTAGATATGTCAGATAGACAATTAGCTCTTCATGAGTTACTTTACATAACACTGGGAACAAAATAATCTCCTTATATATTTTGATCGTGCTAATAATTTTTCTTCTTTCTAATGATTGTGTTGTAATTTTGAGTTTGAATTTCAAATTTATATAAGGTGGGTGGTTAATCTTCTATTTTAGAAATGTATTCATAATTTCAAATAACAATGAACTATATTTCTACCAAAGATTGGAAAGGGAATTAATCAGTTGATTTCTTGATGAATTCATTTGCTGTTTTTGTTTGGTACAGCTAGCATTGCATTAAATTAGTTAATAATTGGGCAAATGTCAATAAGTTCACTTTTCTTTGTAAAGGACGTACATGTAAAATTGAACTGTTATTTCACCTTTCTTTGTAAGGGACATACATGTGAAATTGAACTGTTATTAAGTCAAGTTTTTTTTTTTTTTTCTCTGAAACATTTCCCCTAAATTGATTTAACTTTATAAAATGGAATAATTTATATGGTTTATGTCCTTTATAAACAGATTTAATAAAAGCTTTTAGCTTCGTCTGTTTCACAGAAATTATTTTCTGCATTTTCTGATGTTTGGCACGCTCAGAAAAATTAGTCAACTGAAAATATTTTCCTAGTCAATGCAAAACTAAGCTATTTTCAAGAAAAATGACTTTTCTCTTTTCAAAATAGGAGGTTATTTCTGAATTTTAACAAACTCATCTATGTGAAAATAAACACATATTTATTATTGTCAGTTATCCTTAACTGCAGACATCTGTCATTGGTCATCCTTAGGAGTGAGCAATTGGTCGGTTCATTCAGTTTGAGGGTATTTTCAGACCGAACTGAACAAACCGATTAAATTGAAGTTTAAACTGAATCAAACCAAAAATGCATGAAAACTGAAGTAAACCTAACTGAAAACGCGTAAAAATTGAGCAAATTGAAAACTCAAACAAACCGAATTAACCGAAATTTTCATAAATTATTCATCATATCAAATTAAAAACATTTTAATTGTTGGTTCTAAGCATCATCAGTAATATTGAAACAAATATTGCAATCTAGAAAATAAATATTACAAATACTAAAAAAACAAGTCATAAGCATTGTTAATAATACAAGTCATCTCACAAATACTAAAAATCAAAGATATTATATCTCAAATTTTCAATGTTCATTGGGCCTGTTTGAACCGAAGACTGCTATAATAACTTTCCCATTTACACTTTAAATCTTAGTATGGGTTTTGAAATCAAACCAAAGCGCAACATGGGATCAACTGTGTCTTGAATCTATAATTAAAAATAGTTTCACCACAACCAGCAACCAAATTTTCATTGAAGAGACGAAACTAAAGAAGTCTCTATAGCATTGCTGTAACAATACAGCGAAGAAAGATTCGTGTAATACAAATAATAGGTTTGCTAAAGAAGAAAAGAAAAGGAAAAGGAGAGAATTAGACACTGAAATATGAAACAGGAAGTTGGATCACATCAATCCCTCTCTCTTTTGCTACCAATTCAGTCATTGTATCTTAAAATTTGCAAAAGGAAAAAAAACCCACTTGACAATTTCCCTTCTATTTTTCAATTTTTATTTTCAATTCACCATCTACTAAATAAAAAGACAACATGAAAGAACAACAATTTTATAAAACAAAAAACACATATAGAACAACAAAAATCTAGCCTTATTACTTGAAATCTTCAGTTTAGAGAGGCGAAGAGAGAAGCCAATGACGAGTGACGAGTTCAATTTAGATACAACAAACCCCGCGAGAGAGAGAGAGAAGCGACGGCGACTTGGCGAGTGACAATGGCGAATGATGGGAGAGTGACTGGGTTGGGTGGAATGAAAAAGGAATGAAGAGTGAGGGAAAGAGAAGCTGCTGGGTCGGTTGAAATGGAAAAGGAACGAAGAAGACACAGTGATGAAAGAAGAGTGACCGGATTGCGTAGAATGGAAAAGGAATGAAGAAGAGAGAGAGTAACGGTTGGGTGTACGAAGAATAGAGGAATGGAAAAGAAATGAAGAAGAGAGGAACGGCTCGAAAAGGATGCAAACAAAAGCAAAGCAAATAGATAGAATTAGGGTTGCTAAATGGTGCCCTTTTTGAAGTTAGTTTTTTCAGTTTTTCAACACTTAAAAACTGAATCAATTGAAAACCAAAATTTCAACAACTTTATAAACTGAACCGAACTGAAAAAACAGAATAGAGTCGGTTCGGTTTAGTTTAGCGGTTTTTTCAAAAATTTGCTCACCCCTAGTCATCATTAGCCAGTGATGGTTGCCAACGATTATTGGGATCTACAAAAATTTTTATTTTAATGTATTTTTTCTTACATTAAACAATAAATAGTATAAATATAACGTGTTTATGTTTCAAATTTTGTTATAATCTTATAAAATAAAAAAAATTAATATTTTTTAATATATTGTAAATACAAGAAAATATGTTGTTTAAGAAATATTTTCCTTAGAATATTTTCTTAGAAAATATTTCCTTGAAAAATATTTGCTATAAACATATTATTTTTGCTGAAACAAATGAAGTCTTGATCTCCAAATATTCCCCCTTTTTTTGTCAGATTTTTTTTAAAAAAAAAATCTCTGAAATCAATAGTTTAATGAAATAAAAATGGTTCGTTTCATGTAAATTCCCAATAAATGTTCTTTTATAGTTAAATCTGAACTAAATAGCTAACAATTTCCTAGTTGTCCATAATTATTGCACATTATTGTAATTCTTGACTTGTTGTGACTTGCTGTCATTGTGTAAGGACAAGTAAAAAATATATTACCCTTGTTTTGTCCTATCTGCTACACAGTTATTTTTTAAAATTTTTTTTAACAACTAGGTGTTTGCTTGATTATGATAGTATCAATGTCTATACTGGATACCAAAAATGTGAAAGGGTTTCTGGATCCTTTTAATGGTGAGTTGTATGAAGAATATTTATCCATCTTATAATTTTCTAAAGTTGAACTTTAGTGGGGAAAAACTGTAGAATGTGAAGGTATTAGCCTAGGAATAAAAATGTATCTGTCCTATGTGAAGAAAATTGACCTCCTGGATTCCATTCTTTTCTATAATGACCTGGTCAATTTCAGTATCTGCTCAATAATCTTTCTTCGTACTTCTTCCCTGAGCAATCATACTAAAAATCTCACTTGCAGTTTCATAATAACATGACAGTCACATTAATCTCTTGGAAAGTCATGCATCTGATTGTTTCTTCTAGGAAGGTCTTACAGTGTTTCTTTTTGTTTGTTACCATTTGCAGGTGACTTCCTGCAAGTTATGGCGGCAAGTGGGAGAATCATTTAGACCCCCAAAGTAAGGATAACTTCTACTTTAATTGATATCTAACTAACCTTATTGAGAATTTGGGGTGAGCAAAAACCGGATGGAACCAAAAAAAACTGACCGAACCAATGTTATTCGGTTGGTTTGGTTCAGTTCTTTAGTGAAAATCAGTTTGGTCCAGTTTTAATTTTAAAAAAATTTTGGTTTTGGTTTTTGGTTCGATTTTTTATGTAAAAAAACAAATAAACCAAAATTATTAATAAATCAAAGTAATTTGGATCAAATCAATTTAAAATGTGTAATTTACTTAAATCAAACCGAACTAAAAGTTTGTAGATAAAAAGTCGGTTTATTCAGTTGTTTCAAAAATTTTGGTTCGGTTTTAAAAATATAAAATTTGGTTTATTTGATTTTAGTAAAAAACCGAACTGACTGGATGCTCATCCTATTAAGAAGTCACAAGAATAAAAGGCAGGGGTGAGCAGAAACCGACCAAAACCGATTAAGCTGACTGAGCTGACATTGTTCAGTTGTGTCAGATTGGTTCCGTTTTCTACTATAAACCAGTTCACTTTTCAGTGTAAAAAACTAAGTAAACTGGATACCAAACTAAATTATAGAACTTTGATTTATTCACTTCAGTTTCTTTGGGCTTTTTTTTAAAACAAATAAAATTCAGTCGGTTTGGCTTTTGAAAATATAAAATTTGGTTAATTTGATTTTGGTAAAAACCGAACCAACTGAATGCTCACCCTAATAAAAGGTATGGAGCAATGCATTTACCTTTGGCAATTGGGTGCGTATAAAGTAGATTTCTGTAGTTTGTCTTCTAAACATCAGAAGACTAATTTTGTTATTTTCATTGTTTGCAAGAGATGAAAACTGACTGGATAAATTGATACTTCCATTGGTAGTTTTGAGCTTGTTGGGTTTGCATACTGGAAGGGAATATCTATGATCATGACTCTTCAATTTCCTTTACTATAATGCGAAGAACCACAACATCCTTGCACTTGTTTGACTATAGTCTTTTATATAACTTATATTTGTCATGGGATTAATTGTTAATTCTTCATTATGGTTTTGATTGAACAGGACCTGCACTACTGTCTCTTGGACATTCCGGATTTTTTATGAGAAGGTAATGCTTTAATTGATAAAGATATCTACAGTATTGCAACTTCCTATTTTGCTTGCATGCACAGTTCTGGGAGTCACAGTCATCATATGCAGGCATTACTTGAATATGAAAAGCATAAATTGCGTTGTGGAGATCTCCCTTTCTCTGATGGTTCCTTGACAGAGCCTGTTAGGGTTGAACATCAGGTAATCTGAAATAGCTAAATGGAGACTTTGTTGTTTAAATCTTTCTAGAATATGAACGTTTAAGTTTTGTCCAGGTATTCTGGAATTTCAATCTACCATCCATAATGTAACATGATTGCATTTGAGGACTTTATTCTTTGAGTAGGTAAAAGTGCTATGTTGAGGAACAATGGCTATTGTGCAGTATGGAAGTTATGGTATAATATTAATTTTTCTTGATCCTTATTGGTGTATTGGAAAATGAGAACCCAGTTTGATATAACACTAGATTGGTCTTTGGCACTGTTTCTTGTTGCCTTCATTGTGGATCATTTATTTTAGGCAGGACTTTGATATTGTTCTATCCTTACTGGATGATGGAAGTGCAAATTACTTGACTCTTTTGCTCATGTTTTGGATGTTTCTTTGCATGTTTGGTTCTATGTTTGTAATTGAGCATAGGTTCTCTGGCCTCCTTTTCTTTCTGATGGGAATTCTTTATTTGTTTTTTGCATGGGAATTTATTTAATTCTTTTTTTTTTCAGGCAACTACTTGACAATTATTGAAAATTTGATTGCAGACACCAGGAAGTCAAATTCTTGGATCAGGTAGGGCGCGCAGGGATGCTGCAGCTCGTGCCATGCAGGGATGGCACTCCCAGCGTCTCCTTGGTAATGGTCAGGTTTGTGACCCAATCATAAAGGTGGGTGGAGAATTTCTAAGCCTATAGATTTCAAAATTTTGTTTCAACTTCTCATGCTGTTATGTCTTACCTGCTTATCATTACACGCACCACTCTCATCGTTTCAATAAGATATTCTTAAAATTACCTTTTGTTTCCTTTTTCTTTTCATTTTCCTTCTGAGTTAGGATAAGAGCTTGAATTCCATACCAAAGCGTGACAAGCAGCAAAAAACAAATGGTATTGTTAATCTGGATCAGAGCATCTTTGGTACTTGTAATTGCAAAATGGTGGTATCTGAATTTATATTTCTGGCTCAGGTTTACTGAAGCGTAAAAAGCCGTCCAATGTTGAGCATGCTGTCCACGTTCCTCACATGAAAACAATGAAGCTACAGTTAGGATCACTGATTCCTTTCTTTTTATAGGCCTTGATTGATTGCAGAACATGATACCCTCAATTCAAAAGTGCTGACATTTTTCTTGTGGCAGAGCGGACACAATGGTCATTGACATTGGACCGCCAGCTGATTGGGTGAAGATCAATGTGCAAAGAACTGTAAATGTTCTCTACTTTTATGAATCATGACAGTCTTTAGACATTGGTACTTTAAATGTATTTTAGTGAATTTTAACTTTGGCTTAAATTTTTTATCCTATACAGAATGACTGCTTTGAAATATATGCTTTAGTGCCAGGGCTTCTGCGAGAGGAGGTAAGATATAGCTGTTGAAGCCATATTTTCACTCCCATTTTCTTGTCTCCTATAATAACACAGAGCTCTCTCTTCCCTTTTTTTTTTTTTTTTTATATGTTGAACTTTTCCTGTACCAGTTGAAATTTTGACTTCAAAAGGTTTTTAATTTTCGTGCCACAAGTTCTCGCTTTCCTTGCCAATAATACTTATTTTTCAGGTGCATGTTCAATCTGATCCAGCAGGCCGCTTGATTATATCTGGTCAACCGGAGCAACTTGATAATCCTTGGGGTGTGACACCCTTTAAAAAGGTTTCTGGCTTCAACTTTTTTTTTTTTTTTTTTTGGATAATCCTTGGAGAGTAATGGAGTTATTATTTGACCTGCTTCATTCATTAAAATAATTGCCAATATTACAACACAATAGAAGAAAATAAATAAACTGCTCAATTTGTTGTATAAAGCTTGTCTGTTCCACCAATCAAAACTGGTATGTAGATTTTAGGCCAGTTCTCCAAACTGAATGAAGTGTAATAATGGGTTCTGCTTTCAGGTTGTCAGCTTGCCTTCAAGAATTGATCCACATCAGACATCTGCTGTGGTTACTCTGCATGGCCAGTTATTTGTGCGTGTCCCATTTGAGCAGTCAGATATTTAAAATGTGAATAAGGCTGTTAGTTTTAGGCAAACCTGGAGATTACTCCCTCCAAGACAAAACGAAGTAGTCAGATATTAGGTCCAATTTGGAGTGTGGAGGCCCAATTGGAAGTAGTTTGTTGTTGCTCACAATCGGACCTTGTTTAATTAGGTATATTTGCATTTTAGGCTTTTATTCTGTAACTAATAGTAGTGAAATTCTCACTATAAGACCTAAATGTGTTTTTATTATTTTGGATTTTGATTGAAAGAATAGTAAGCCATTTTAGCCATAATATTGATTGGTTATTAGTCATCTAGGATTGGGAAATCGTAGTCTTTTTATACAGCTTTGCTCTAATTGATTATTAGCCATCTAGGATTGAGCATGATTATATGCTCTACCACCCATCACCAGCGCGTTCACATACACGATGTTCTAGTAAGTCAGCTGTAAAAATTTTTTTTTTAAAAAAAATCAATCTTTCTGAGTTTCTATTTTCGACCCCTTTCCTACTTTAAAACAAACATCTGAACCGTTAGCTGTTTCTTAGGCCTTTTCATTGAGGATTTTTCTTCAATGGGTTTGCAGTATAATTCAATCGACCGGTCCGACTATACATTTGGTTTGTTTACTCTTTAGCTCCAGCCTTGATGATGTGTTCATGGAAACTGAAATCCTCCCCCACTGCCGTCGGTTGCTGTTGCAGTTGCCTTTGGAGGGCTAATGGCAATCCAGAGTAAAGAGAGTGTGATTGCAATTAGGCCAGACCAAACGAACACAATGGTCGGTGTCTTCCCTCTCCTTCCCATCAATCCTTTGGCAAAAGGATATAGATGGCCCAACACCCAAAAGCTAAAGAAAGCTCCACCGATGAACTTGCTCCACTGAGGAGCCGTGCTGTAAATTGTCCTTATAAATGCATAGGCTATGGCAATTATGTTGGTCATTGCAATGACAATTGGGGGAATCATCAAGGAAGTCCACTTCACCATATACAAATCTGCATAAATATCATCGTTGTCATCTCCTGCAGACTTGGAAGTCAATGTGAAAGAGATTTCAATCCCTGCAATTACTTTGAGAAGGCCCTGCACTACAGCAGCAAAGTGAGCGCTGGTTCCTGAGATGAGCCAGAATTGTTCGTTCCTCCACCACTCTTCCAACCCTATACCGGACCATCTCAGCTCAAGAATTGCAAGCGCGATGAGGCATATGGTTATTGTTAGGAGGTACACTAAAAATGCTATGCTTAGATTTTGCACAATGAAGAATCCTGAGAAAAGGGAGAGAGCAGGGAGAAAGCAATACACGATCAGGAATACAGAGGTAAAAGGATAGATGCCAACATTAAGATAGGCAAGGCGCTGTAGTATCTTGAGCTTCCTAGTGGCAAGAAAGGCATTGTTTCTGGAGAAGAAAATCTCAACAGAGCCTGTGGCCCAACGGAGCACCTGGTGCAGTCTGTCAGTCAGGTTAATTGGAGCTGATCCGCGGAAAGCATCACGCTTGGTTACACAGTAGACAGAATGCCATCCACGGTTGTGCATACGATACCCGGTCACCACGTCTTCTGTGACTGAACCATAAATCCATCCCACCCTGTCACCCCATTCGGTCTTGTCCTCGTACCTAAAGGCACGTTTTGATTTTAAGGAAGGAATGTTCTTCTAATTTTCTTTTTCCAAAGTTGAAACAAATGAAAGAAATACATGCATACCAACAAGAAATTACAGAGACAGCTTCAGCTACCGCAGTGGCATCAAGCGGTTCGTGAGGCACCCTCAGAGCACCAGGAGGGCGTCCGTACTTAACAGCAGGATGATCTGCAAGTGGTCGGGCTTGATATTCAGCAACAGGTATAGACTCTGCTAGCATTGTAGAATTTCCAAATCTTTTGGGCAGTAGATTGAGATCAAGATCAGGATCAAAGTCTGTAGCTGTAAGGGGGAGGGTTTCAGCGCCATTAATGTTGCTGCTTTTCTGTTCAAACTTGTCAGGATTTGGAGGGTCAAATCCATACAGGGCAAACCGTCTGAACATGCAACCAGTTCCCACATAAACTGGACCCTGGGCTCATCCAGTGAGTAAAATACATGTAAGAAAAATGCAGGCAGATATGTACTTGTGTTGATTATAATCCTTGAAAAAGTGCACTATGTTTTTTACCTGCAAGCCATCAAGGGCACGCATTTGTCCATCAAAAAACACAGTGTTGTGATTAGCATATCTATCAGAGGGATCAATGCCTTCAAATCTTTGGGGAAACTGAATGTAGCAGATATTTTCACCACCCCTATCCATCATGAAGCACATTCCTTCTCGGATGGCTTTGCAGTTGTAGATGTAGTGATCACAGTCCAGGTTGAGAATGAAGGGGCCATTAGACAAAATTGCAGATGCTCTTACCAAACAATTCATAGCACCGGCTTTCTTATTATGGTCGTAGCCTGGTCTCTTTTCGCGCGAGACATATACAAACATAGGAAGGCGTATATCCACATCCGTGAAATCTATGATCTTGTCGTCTGCACATCCCATCAATGGGTCTGGGCTAGGGGGTTTCAGCATCACCTGCATCAGCATTATGAATGAGTTTGTTACAGGATGCATCATTTCCAATTCATGAAGACAATGAATTCATATGCTAAGTACCTGAAGAATTCCAGCATGGTCTCCTTTGGAATGTTCAGCAGCAGGGGATGCCCAAGTTCCAGGCCAGTGAGAACCATCTGCCATCCATGTAGCCTTTTGGACTTTTATTAGCTCCATAGGATCAGCTGCGCTCTCTCTCATGTGCTTCAAGATTTTCATTTCTTCTCTTGCATTAAAAGCATCTGATCTTCTCCTGATCGAGTCTGGAAGTCCGTTAATTCTTACCTTGAACTCATCGTACTCCCTCTTTATTCGTCTCCTATCTTTCACAAAATCAGGCCTGCTTTTGTTCTTGGTTGGATCAACTTTTAAGCTGAAGTAGGTATCAGGATTCCTTGGTTCAATATTATGTTTTCGGCAGAATGGAACCCACGAATCAGCAAAGCTGCAAGCCTCAGCCATTGCCTCAAAAGTCAGGAGTGCACCTCCATCATCAGATATGTAGCAAGCCACCTTTTCTACAGGATAATCAACGGCTAGAATTGAAAGGATAGTATTGGCAGTGACAAGGGGTGGCTCTTTATCAGGATCAGCGGTTGACACAAACATGTCAACACCGGGGAGATCAGAACGCCCAGTGGGATTTGACGGTGATGGCATTTCAAACTTGTCGCGGAGAACCTCAAGGTCAGTAGAGCGGTTGACAGGGCAAACCTTGGGAATTTGATCCAAGATCCAAGAGAAGGCAAACCATATTTCACATACCACTGACATAATCCACAACCATCTTGCATCTTCATTTGGATTGTTAACTCTCCAGTTCAAGAAGAATCCCAGCACTACTAATCTAACCACGATCAACAACCTGAGCACACGTCTTCATTACTTATATATAGCGGAACAGATTCTTTTCAACATTAAAAATGTTAGTAATTACCTGTAAGGACTCATAATTGCTGCTGGCATTGCCATTTTGCGACTTAGAGGCTTCCAAGGCTTATCCATATTGTCGACCATCCCGCCTTTTAACCCTTCATTTCCATCATCGTACATATCATCTTGAGGCCAAAATGCATTACCATAACCGTAAGTACCTTTCGTTTCGAACAACCATCGGTTGTGATCGAAGTCTCCAGTTTGGTTCCTCTTCATCATTGTCATGTTGTCACCTTTATTGGGAGCAGGCAATGGAAGTGCTCCATTGGAAAAATCTGGGACGTCATCTTCATAGTCTCCAATTCTGTACGGCTCCTTGCACCCTGGACACAGACCAGTCTCTTTTTGGGCATCCATATAGCAATCCCTACATATTTTAAACCTGGAAAACAACGCATATTGAGTTCACCAGAGATGATTATTGTTCTTGTAAGCCAAAAATATAACACCTGCAAGTGATTCTAAGCAGGGTTCTTATGCTGCAATAGAAGTAACCAAAATAATTTCTGTAAAGGGTACGGTATGGGTGCTATATAACTACGAAAATGATTGGTGGTGCATCCCAGTGTAAGGCACGAATATATATTATTAGCCTTAATGATTATATATTTTGATTCAGATTCTATATTTTTTTCTTTTGTGTAATTGAAAAAAAAAAGCCAGTGTTGGCATCACCCCAAGGACCCACACATACACTTCCATTTTATTTTGTTTACTAGTTAAATAGGGTGGTTTCCTCAATGGCTATAGGAAAATTTTTAACATACGTAATGAATTTACCTGCAGTCACAAGGGATGACATCATTGCCTCTCTCATCCTTCATGATCTTGCCATCACAAGCAGGCATTGCACAAGAAGAGCCTTTGGCTCCAGCCATCTGAGGATGTGTCACCTCTGATTCTATCACCTTGTCCATGAGAAGTGCCCGAGTTACGCTATTGAATCCCCCAGTAAACAAAGAATTGGAAACATATTTCTCTTCAGCTTTCACTGCCACGGACATGTCCATTGGCTGATTGTCTGGTGTTGGGGGAATATGCACTGTATAGTTCATGTAGTCTCCAGCTATCTCTCCTGACATATCTAGATCTTCCCTTGAAAGACTAACGTATCTCCCGCTTGAAGTTCGTCTTGCAAATTTCACCGTTTGCCCACTTGAAGAACGATTGCTTTGGGAGCTACCGGACCCTCCAGGGGTACGTATAGCTTTCTTTGATGGTTGGGAGGATAGAGAAGCCATTATCTAATCTTTATTATTTCTTATTCCTTTTTTTTAAAAAAAAAAAAAATCCTCATACTATCAATATCTAAATATTCCTGATATAAACCTAAAACAACGTCCGCATGGAACAGTGCATCTATTCCTATCTCTATAATGTTGCATTTGCAAATGATGAAACATTCAGAATTTTGATAAAACAAATCAACATGATCGTTCTTTTTGCTTTCTTGGACATGAAAGAATGATTGAAACAAGGACCAAAGAATTATGGTTGAATGAGAGAGAGAGAGAGAGAGAGAGTTGAGAAATTTGAGAAAGAAGAAGGATAGAATCAATGGTAAGAGACCAAGTCCATTATATGGGTGTTTTTTTCTTTTTGGTCTTTACGGGTTTCAAGGAGATTTATTCATGGAGAGATAGAGAGAGTAGAGTTTGCTTGTTTGGCTTTGGGACTTTTGGTTCTTCCACAACTTTTTAATATTTCTTATGACAGTACAGTAGTCTTTTCTTCCCTTTTTTGTTTCGGGGTTGATGAACTAGAGTTTTCGTTTTTGGTGAGGACAGTTATCATTAATTCTGAAGAATGATTAATTCTATCTCTCTTACAACTATAATTACATCAAATACACACATACATTGCACATGAATATATAGGTTATTAAATTTTTTTTTATATCTAGTATAAATGTTACATAATAAGTTTTAATATAAAATAGTCATGATAATGTGATACGATTAATCATCGATAAAATGTGATATAACCGATGGAGATATACATGTGTGTGAGAGCGAGAGAGATCTTGGTCCCTGTGCCTTGGTCTTAGCCTCCTTTTATATATGGTTGGTGACACATGTCAAATTCTTCATATATTATTGGTCATAGGACTAAATTTAGTGCATATTTTGCATGTGACCTTGAGCATGCTGTTGTAGTCGTTACTCTCTGATAACCATTCAATTTATAAACAGGTCAGTCAAGGGTTCATCAGGACAGACGAACATGAAGGAAAAATCAGACAGCCAACTAAGCAAGCGGTAACGACTAGTCCTTAGTTAAACAGTAACATGACTGCAGAAGACATAACAAAAAATCAGTATTAATGATCAAATAATTGTAATTCCCAGTATAAATGACAATAATAAGGTAGTTACAAAGGAATTCTTATATATATAGATCCATAAGGTCTAGCAGTGGGCTATCTGAACTCTATCTCATATTTGTAATAGGCAGCAATTACATATTAGCTAACTACTATCAATTTGGTGCGGTGAGCGTGGACCCAAATTCATTTGTTATCCTTGCACTCACATTCTAGTGCAGGGAGTCACCATGGATCCTTCAAGCTAGAGTTTGAGATTACTTGAACATCTACTGCAGTTCCTGAACATGAACATCTCATTCACCATGCCAGTTCCTGAACAGTTACTGCAGCCCAATCCATCCTCCGCCATGGATGGTTTGGGGCTCCCCAGGCCAGCAGGGCACTATAGGGCCTAGATTAATGTTATAGAGGGCACTAGTTCCCAGCCAAGCAATGAAGCCATCCAAATCCCACCTTACATCACTGCCATGCTAAATGAATTCAAAGCTTCAACGTTGAGTGAGTTTCATAATGTGCTTTCCTCTTTGGCTACAGGAAAGCAAGGATCCTAGGGCCAAGAGACAAGTGGCGGGAGGGTGCAGAGGTAACGCCACTTCGCCAGGTGCTCTTTAAGGGGGTTGGACAGCCGAGGATTAACATGTAGGCGACTGGGAATTCTCTGTAAGGCGACGTACGAGGATTGGGACAGACACTTGCAAATAGGGATGAGCTAGACAAATATGTTAAGCAACCTATTTACCAGAATGCCGAACAAGGGCTCAAGTTACACCGACTTTGGGTTCATTTATGTTGGTCATTGACATACTTCTAGAAGACTTTAAGAAAATATTTTTGAAGAGATTTGTTAGCAGCATTTTGGTAAAAAGCTGAACCTATAACCATGCCTTTGTGACAGCATGGTGGTTGTGTATTTGTGAGGACAATGAGCTGTAAAACAGCATTCAACATGTTTGTATCAGATGTATGAGCTGGTTTTTTGTATTAATATGATGAATGACAAAAGAAACTTGTGTTTTATGTTCCAACTTTTCTGTAAAAACTTGTTATTCCAGCACTTGAAGTTTGTGACTTCTGTGTGAAAATTAACAAAACAGACCCAGGGATGTGAATCACTTAAAAGAAGATGTCGTTGAAGTTTCGAAGTCCTATGCTTGTTATTAGAATCAGGCCATCCATATATAGCAGAACCCCTCCACACAATACTACCTCTATCAAGAAAATGAAAATCAACATGGTTTTTCGAAAAGGAAACAACATAAATAGTAATATCCTTATTCCAAAGGAGAGCTAGGCCTCCACTCCTTCCAATCGCATTAACTACAAAGAATTCGTACTAAAGAAATTTGATCTTTAAGCTGTCAAATTCATGAGCACTCAACCTAGTCTCCATCAAAAAAAGAATACTTGGCCAATTTACTCTAACAAAGTTTTTGAAGGAATGAACCGTCTAAGGATTGCCTAAACCTTAATCGTTCCAGCTAAAAAGATTCATTGGTCCAAAGGGGGTTGCATGGCAACCTCCGCTGATTTAACTATTAGCTCCAAATCAAAACCAGACTTTTTTTTTTCTTTCTTGTGGATGAGACAGTATTATTAGCATCAACAATCCATCACTATCCACCTACTTCTATTTATAAGTTGATAGATCGACAAGGCCATCTATTGGGATCGAAGTCAAATTTTCTAGTTGATCTAGGCCATGTCCCTTTCTTCGCAGATCTCAACCCTCTTGGACGCACCCTGCTTTTGCTCTCCTTCAATTAATTCCTCTTCCCTTTCTTGCTTGTCTGACGAATTACATTAGACTCACCACACATCCGAATAGCAAAGAACAAGGTTTTAGTATTATTAATTATATTCCCAGTTTGGACCAAGACATGGGACCCATCTCCACCCTGAGCATTATGTTGCCCCACTAAGACAGAGTTGTCCACGACCCGCTCATCATGATTCGACTTCCCACTTGCATGCAAGCATGACGTAGAAATAGAATCATCATTTCTAGCTTTAGTACTAGCATCATTCGCAAGGTGTAATTCATTATTTCTATGACTTATTCCTACACCAGCCTCATCCTCCTCACTTTAGAAAAGAATTCTTCCCCTAACCCTTGAAACTTCCTATTCACATTCAATCTGGAACCTTCCCCCTTACTTATTAAACCTTCACCCATCTTATCCACAATATGCGTATAGATGACGTGCTTGTTTGGAGTAGCGCGTAAATACTTATTATAAGGCCATTCCGAAACAAACTAAATCTTCGTCTTGGATTCCTCCTCTATGTGGTCCAGCATTCCACACCAATAACAGAATTTAGGCATCTTTTCATATTTGAAGTGCGCCGACACTTGCTCGCCATGACTATTAATCACTTTTGTTCCCTTAACCAATGGCTTTCAAACATCCACTTCAACCCTCACCCTCACAAACTTTCCCCATGATGATAAATTCGTTTGATTGATTTTAACCACCCTCACCGCCTCCTAATTACGACAGTTGAGAGGCAGATTACAGGTCGGAATCCAGAATTCACATGTATCCAACAATACCTCTTAGGGTTAGACATCCATTTGCACTTCCTTCAATTTAATCAAATGCTTATTAAAGTGCCACCTTCAGGGTTTTATTCCTTTCAATCTTTGATTCGAACTCACGTAAAAATAGTTCCAAAGATATGGCCTCCACCTTCAAACCCTTTATTAGTTTGCATGCAAAATCAAGGGCACTATAAAGACCAGAAATGACAAAAAGGTTTCTTAGAGACTATTCGACCCACAAGGCATCTATCGCATCGCCCATCCTCAATTCGCAAATCAAATACTAATAAATTTTTAATTCAATTCACAATTCACAAATTAATTCACAAATTAACAAGAATTTTTTAAATTTTATATTTACAAGAATTCAATAAGGGTTCCTAAATTCTAAAATTTTAATTCAACGGGGATTTTCTAAATTCTAAATTCAAAGGTTTCCTAAATTCTAAATTCACAATTGACAGGTAACAATTCTAAATTCCCAATTCATAATTCAAAATTAATTCACAATAAATTCAATGAGAGTTTTCTAAATTCACAATAAATTAATTAGGGTTTCTAATTCATATTTCACAATATATTTTTAATTTAAATTTTCTATTTTTAAATTAAGGTTTCTAATTCATAATTCACAATATGTTTTTAATTTAAATTTATATTTCTAAATTAGGATTCCTAATTCACAATTTATAATGTGTTCTTAATTTAAATTTTTATTTTTAATTTAGGTTTCCTAATTCACAATTTACAATATATTTTTAATTTAAATTTCCTATTTCTACATTAGGATTGCTATACTTAATAGTTTAGGCCAACAAATTAATGAATTTTAAGTTTTTGAGAGTAATTTCAAAAATTTTGAAAGAGAAGGAGATGAGTGGGTGAAAAAAAAGAGAGGAAATTTTGGATTTTGAAAAAGGGCTATTGAACTCGTGAAAGGAAAGAGAGAAAGGGAGGGTGGTTGGGGGTGTGGCTGTTGTGTATAGGTTTTTTTTTTTTCTTCCCCCCTCATGTTCAAAACAGTGCCACCATTTTGCTTATTATGAATTTGTTTCTATCACTTATACAAAATGGCATCATGTCACTTAAGTGAAATGATGACATTTTGATAAGTTCGTAAACAAAAAGAAATTAACAATTTTGAAAAAAGGATATGGTCTTCCATTACCAATTCCTTTCATTTTCAATTCAAGATGATGAGCCTAACCCTACTAGACATAGTTCTCTTAATTGGTCTTAACATAGGGAGATAAAAGTGTATGTTGATGATATGATGGTGAAGTCAGAGGCATGAGAAAGGCACTTTAAGGCATTAAAAAAGTTTTTATAAAGAGTGGATCAATATAATCTCAACCTCAACCCTGAGAAGTGTGTGTTTGAGGTCACCTCTAGAAAGTTATTAGGTCATGTGGTGAGTAAGAAGGGAAATGAGGTGGATCCAAATAATGTTAAAGCCATCTAGGAGATGTTATCACCTAAGATAGAGAAAGAAGCTGATGGATTCTTAAGATGTATCTAATGCAACAATAGGTTCATAGGTATGCTTACCTCGATATGCAAGCCTATTTTCAAGCTTCTAAGGAAAGACCAACTAATTGTGTGGAATGAATTATGCTTTAAAGCTTTTGAAAAAATAAATGAGTACTTATCTAAACAACCAATGTTAAGACCATAAAAGCCCAAAAAGCCATTGATCCTATACTTGTGCGAGTCATGTTGGCATAAGAAGACGATGAAAGGAACAAGCATTCTATGTATTATCTTAGTAAGAAATTGTACCATTATGAAGAACAGTACAATTAGATTGAGGAGATGTGTTTGGTGATGGTTTGGGGGTACTAAGAAGCTGCAACAAGACTTTTAGACTTATTCGATGAAGGTAGTCTCAAAATTAGATCTAGTTAAGTATTTATATAAAACACTAAGTTTAACTAGGAAGTTGGAAAATTGGTTGATACTACTTAGTGAATTTAACATAAATTATTAGTGAATTTAACATCAATTATGTAATAGAAAAGGTGATTAAGGGAATGACAATCATCAAGTACTTGACACAATAGCCCATTATAGAGGAGGAATAAGAACCTCCCTAATTCCTTAATGAAGACTTAGGAGCAATATAATCACAAGGTTGGAAGGTGTACTTTGATAGTGTGATAAACAAGATGGGAGCATGGATTAGAGTGAATCTTATTTCACCTAAAAGAGAGTTGTTGACCATGGTCAATAAGGTTGAGGTTAGAGTAACAAATAATATGGTGGAGTATGAGGTATGTATTTTTAGGTTGGAGGTATTAGTTTAGATAAGGGTGAGAATAATAGATGTACTTAAAGGTTCTTTTGTTGGTTTTATAAGTAAAATGAAGAATGGAAATTGAAGGAGTGATTAAGGTCGTACTCAGAGTATCTAAAGATGTTGACTCAAAACTTTAAAGGATCGTATTTTGCTATGTCCCATGTGTTTGAGATGGGCTAGAGAAGATGCCAATAAAACCCCTGCTCATGCTTAAATCAAGGATACCATACTATGTAAGTGAAAAGGTGATGAAGAAATCAATGGTTAACTGACCATGGTATTATGATGTAAAGATATTTAGAGGATTGTGTGTATCTTGAGGGGCAAATAAGAGAGATAAAGATATCAAAATTTTAGCTTCATAATTCATTATCTATGATGGTATATACAAACAGATGTCAAATAAGGTTCATTTGAGGTGTTTGGCAGAAGACAAAGTCAGGAAGGCAATGAAAGAGGTGCATGTAGGGGTTTATGGCCCATATATGAACAAAATAATTTTGGCCAAAAAAACCATGAGACTGGGGTACTACTACTCTACTATAAAGCAAGATTGCATTAGGGTTGTCAGAAGTGCTAGGTTTATGCAAGCCTCAACTATTTACTACTAGTAGAGTTACAGAACTTAACGTCGCCTTGGCCATTTACTACATGGCGCATTGATGTAATTAGAGAAGTGAAGTTGACATCTATCAAGGGTTACCAATTATTGTAGTGGCAATTGAATATTTTTTTAGAATAGGGAGAAGCTGCACCCATTGGAAGTTAAAGGCAAAGTAGATGGTCAAGTTCATATAAAAGAATCTCATTGGTCGTTACAGTGCACTACACCATATTATAACAGATGATGGTGTATATTTTTAAATTGAGGTCATTACAATTCTAAATAAGTATGGAATAGTACATCATAATTCGTCACCTTATAGGCCATAAGCAAATAGAGCCATGAAGGCAACTAATAAGAACATTAAGAATATCTTAGCCAAAATGGTGGAAACTTATAAAGATTGATCAGAAAAACTACCTTTTGCATTATGGGGATACACACTATGATGATGATTTTTGCTAAGTGTATAACCCATTGAGCTCTAAATGCACAGGTTGACTAGTAATAAAAGTGTACAAGAGTACAAATATCATTCTTACGAGGATCATGCAATAAATACTAAGCTTTATGTTCCTTTTGTTATCTAGAAATCCTAAGTGAAAGATGGTTTAAACTAAAATCTACAAAGATTAAAACTACTTTAAATATAAATAAGTTGTTATAAGAAAACAATCAATGAGAGAAAATAACTAGGGTGTTTAACTTCACTTGTTAGCCTCTTATGGTTTCTAATCTTTCATCCATTTACTTCATTCATCTAGTGTTACTATCAGATTGCTTAGGTGATTAACTAATCTCTCTTGAATATCAATTAACATAAAATCACATGTTAAACTAAAAGTCTCTTGGCACAATAGTTAGATATCATACAATTGCCAAACAAAGTAAGATTCAAGTGCTAGTAATTATCACTTAAAGCCTCTCAAAACAAAATAGATTAAGGGAATCATTAAATTTTGTTTCATAAAAATAATCTCTTGATAGACAGTTTAAAAAACTAAATATGATTAATGGTCATTTAATCAATAATAAGTTCACAATAATTATTAACACAATGAATGAATAAAACCTAAAAGACTTAGATTAAAAAACCATAATAAGTTAAACAAGATCCGTCTGTACCCTCACTATGAAAGAATTAGTTTATATGGAAAGAAAACGAAGAAGAAACAATCAAACTATGTGTAGAAAAAGCTATAATCTTTAAGTGTTGTCCCTTTTTCTCCTTAGTCCTTTCTTAAAGTTTTATTTCTTCCTTTGATTGATTTTGATGTTTTTCATACCCCTTAACCTCTTTTTATAGTGCCTTTGATGTTGCTCCTATATGGGAAGTTTTGAAGGTTGGAAGAAAAGGCAATTAGGAATGGATTAGGAAGCTCAAATTTTCCTTTTTAGTATTTTAAGCCCATATAAAACTTTGCATAGACATGCAAAGTTTTGTATATGAAGCTTAAATGTCCTTTTAGTGTTTTATGTCCATACAAAACTTTGCATAGGCATGCAAAGGAGTTGTTCCATCTTGCATGGGTGTGTGAAAAAGACATGTAACCAAAAACTATTACTATTTCTTTGCATGGGCATGTGCATGCCTATGCAAACACTTACATAGGTGTGCAAGGCATTTACATGGCCATGTGGACTTTGAGTTGTCTTCCACATCCTGGTTTCGAAGGGTGTATGCCTATGTAAACATTTTACATGGGCATATAAAGTGTCTTTTGCACCTTTTGATATTCTTTCTCCTCTTTTTGACCTACAAAACTTAAATTGACTTCATAAAACCTTTTAATATGAAAAAATAATGTAAAATTATCAATTTTTAGAGAGGATTAGCTATAACATAAATTTGAACTATGCACTAAACATACTATTGCAAAATGTCAACAAGGACATCACCATGTTCTTTGGTGTATAGGATGGAAATGGTACTATTGGTGGAAGTGAAAATGAAATCCCTTCAAATGTTGATTGAAATAAAGGTTTTCAAATACCAACATATAAGAAGTAGGCATAATCAGTTGGCTTTGTTAGAAAAAAAAAAAAAAAAGGGTTAAGGGCCCTATACTATATATAACATTATCAAAAAAGAATAGACATGCTTTTAATAAAAGGGTCAAACTGAGCACAATAAGGATGGGAGACTTGGTATTAAAAGCAATATAGCCTTAAGCTCCATATCCTAGGAAAAAATTCAAGCTAAATTAGGAAGGTCCCTAGTGGTTAAACAAATTTACTCGTGTAGAGGTGTGAAGTTGTCACACTTAGATAGGGATGATTTCTTTAACCCAATAAATTTAGACCATTAAAAAAGTATTTCATGTAAGGAAGGAAAAATTAAATAAGCTTATTAAGCTAAAAATTTAAGAAGCCAGCTTAAACAAAAGTTATGAAAAAAAAAAGAAGACTAACAAAAAGAAACAAGAAAAAAAAGAGAAAAAAAAAAAGAAAAAGTAAAATAATAAAATAAAAGGTGAAAGAGAGTTAGTAACTAATAGGCAAACTTGATAGCAAGGTCAGGCAGTGGACAAGAAGAGGATGACAGTGTATAAACCATAAGGGAAAAAGGACAAGAAAGAAGGAGCTAGCACATCTAGATTTACAAAATTGATGGGATATTCTAATGTGTTGTTATTAAAAAATAGTAAACATATATACACTTATTGCCTAATATGCAAAATAAAATGACTCATAGCAAATATAGCACCAAAAGGAAAATATATTATCATAATGTAAGTAACATTTGTCAAACATGCTTTTGAGCTAATAAAATATAGAGTTTTGCCTCCTTTAAGCATTGTTGCCCTGATTTTTCTAATGATCCTAACTTCATGTGCCTTTATGCATCACGTAGTCAAATCTCTAAATCAGCATTATCTAAATTTGAAGGCCTAATAATGACGAAGTGGTTGACTCAACAATTATTCTAAGTGGCATATACCTCATCCAAAAAATACTATGTTAGTGGTCCCTCTACAAAGGGAGGAAGGAAACTTATAGCATCTTATGATTCTTTAAATTGATGATGGATGCGAGAAGAGTCATAAAAGGTACCAAATATCAAAGCGGGGATGATCACACATCCTTTATAAGTCCTCAGGGTAAGTTTGATTAGTCTTCACCATAGGCAAGTCAAATGAATGTCGTGATCAGTATATGATATCCATTCGACCCATTCAACACTAAAAGAAGCAAGTTTCGATAAGCAATAGTTTGAATGGTGCTAAGGGAAGTATTGCCTTAAGTTTATAGTATGAACCTCCATAAGCCTAATCTCTCCTACAACCAAATTTGAAAAAAAAAAAAAGAAAAACAAATAGGAAAAAATAAAGAAAAGAAAGAAGAAAAAGAAGAAAAACTTGTTAGGTTGAAAACTCAAAGGGGTGTCTAAGTAAAAGCAAAAAATCCACTAGATTGAAAACCCATAAGGGCGGCTCAGGAAAAGTTAGAGTGAAAATTAAAAATAATAAAAGAAGAAATGAAAAATTATAATAAGAGGACATATGAAAAGTGCACCTAAAGGAGTAATGGACTATTTGAGAAAGACTTACTTGTCTTTAAGGCGACTCTGTTTAATCCTAATATAGTCTTACTAAGGAATGCAGGCATTGGAATCTTGTCTAGCTCGACTTCCTCTATGAGTTGGAAAGCCTACAAGTTAATCTCATCATCATCCCTATGAAATAGGTACTCACTATTAGGATGCTGATAAAATACGAGCTTAGACGGCCCTAACATCGCTCTTACAGGGATACAAGGATAGTAGAGGAGAGAACAACACCTTATCTTCTCCTAAAATATATAGAGGCACATCATCATATGGTAAATGAAAGAGTTCTATCATCTTACAAATATATAGGTAGTCTAACTAAGAAAGTGCAATCTTGTCCAAGCCAGTAGCATGACAATCTAAAATGGCACTGAACTCCTTAAACAATGAGCAAATCTTAATATCCTCAAAATGGGAAAGAATGGGTGAGTAAATTCCAGAAATTATAAGCTACTTGAAGAAATTCTTAGTTAAATCTGACAGATGAAGGATAATAAAGAGCCTTAAGGCCTCTATGAAAAGATAAGACTAATTAACGACATCGAAAGACTTTAGAAATTCTTTTGACATGGTTGGAAGGTGAAATATAATTGTTATGGCTGCATGGATCAAAGTGAAAAAAAGGGATAAAAAGGAAGAGAAGATAAATAGTGTTTATCATATGTAAACAATATAATTGTCTGTATGGTTATCTATACAAATAACCTATTGGTTTATATAGTTGAGAGATAAGGTAACAACATTGTAATTTATTTTGTACAGTTTACTTTAAAGTAGTTCTGAAAAGATGAAGATGGGAAAATGATTAGCAAAAGGACATTATCAGTTTAAATACACATGAATTAAAAGGGAAACATACTATTTATCATATATGAAACAATCAATGTGCAAATGACAAAATTAAGGCACTAAGGCCCAATCATCTAAATAATAAGAAAATAAAGGGAGTAATAATACCCAAGTGCATAATCCAAAAGTTGTATAAAAGGTCCATATTAAAACTACTATAAAAAGAAGATAATAAAAAAGAGCAAAGTAGAGGTAGATGACAGCATCCTAGTCCTTCTTCTCTAAGAGATTAGTAGTCAATGACTCCAAACTAGCTTGTAGATTAGCAAGTTCAATAGCTACCTCTCTATGCTCTCAATCCTTTTGGCAAATCTCATCCTAAAAGACAAAGATGAATAAAGGGTCAAGTAGGACATACACACATAAGCATGCATATTCATACATACATTCAATAACATTATATTTACTTACAGCTTTTGAGTGTGTTAGGTATAGGTTCTTTTCAATGTTGCAATTAAGTTGATCAAGCATTCAGCCTAGATACTAAGGATATACACATAAACATGGTCAATATAATAAAGTAATGATAGAAAAGAGATCAAGGAAGCTCACATGGGTAATAATAAGGGGTGTAAAAGAGAAGGAGGATTAAATAAACTACAACGCTATCAGCGCACTAGTGATAGACGTGCAACAAAACTCTACCATGTCGTCTAATAGTGGGTTCAAATCTCATGCCTTCATCGATTCCAACCATGTCAACTTTGAAGTTTGAAACCATTTGCGGGTCCTTTGCACTGTCATTGGCTCAAAAGACACCCATTTTGACCTTGCCTTAATACCTCAAACTCCTCGCCTTACAATTGTCCATGTATAGGCCTCTAACTAATGAAAGGATCAAAGATGCACAGATGGTATGGGAATCACCCCAACGAGCGAGACTTCCATCCAATTTCTATATCGCACAACACTCAACACTAGCTCTTCATCATACTGTTTTACCAGGGCATGCGTGAAACTATCACCCTTCAGTTTAGTACCCCAAGACATGCATGTGGAAGGCTTCAGATGCATCAAATGCATGTTAAGCCCCTTCCTCCAAAGGAGTGCCTGCTCCTCAAGGTACCATTCCCATATAGAAGGGCTTATGATAAACCGACACTCATAAGAATGCCCCTTTACCTCTACCAACTCCATGCTCTAAGTGTCTAAAGGCTCCCCTTTAATTTAGTTGAACCTACAAGAAGCAATGAATAAATACACTTCAAGTATCTTAATTGCCACAAATATTTGGAAAACTAATAAGATAATTTTATTTGTAGGAAAACATACTTAATCCTACCATAGTTTGTTCAAGTGAGTTTATATAGTTGTCATTGCTTTCTTTGGGTGTCTCTCATTGCTCTAGCACTGAAAGTGGGGATTGCCAAACTCCATGTCAAAAAAAGGGTTACCATTCTCTATCAGGTCTAATTTTGTTGCCCATATAAGAGACATAAACAAAAAGGGAAAAGAAATTAGTAAAGTTAAATGATATGTACCTCTAGTATCCTCCAAACATTATTTAGGTATGATAACCCATGATAGCATCTACCAACAAACTTATATAAGTGAGCCATAACAGCGAACTCCTAGTAGCAATAACCTGCCAATTGTAGATCCTCTATGATTGATAGTAGATAGATCTCGACAATATCACTTATAGTGGAGAAAAAAGTCCTTGACATGTCGTAGAATAGAAAGATATACACCATATGGTCTACCACCTCCTTTGAGCTACCCTCGGTAGCCTCAAGAGCTCCAATTAAGATATTTGAGTGGATAAAGATGTTTTCCCCCTTTAGATCGAAAAGGAATCTTAGTATGTTATGATTATTGTCTAGCTATAGTACCTCACCATAAAAGCCAGCATTAGTAGGGAAAGGTGGGCCCTAACACCATATGCCTATCATGCAGGTGAAATTCTCCAAAGTGAACATGATCTTCCCATGCTTAGGTAGGTAGAAACTACATGTTGTATCCATCTATCTCTCCCCTAAGACACTGCATAATGGATATGTCGCTCTTAGGAGCCCTATTAAGGAGGAGGACAAAGAATCATAAAATACCACAAAAACCTACAAGTATGTATTTCAAACGCTAGGTCCATTCTTTAAAACTAATGTAAAAGTTCACATGTAGATAAAGGAAAATAGAAATAAATTGGCAATCGCAAATAAATAGAATATTGCAATATTAACCAAATTTTCAGGAGTTATAAGCATTACAAAAGCCCATAGATATATATTCTATGAACTAAATTTTATTTTGAAACTAACTTAAAATTTTTGCATGTAGGTATAAGAATAAAAAAATAATAAATGAAAATAAGTGACAGTTAAACATGCAAAGCATAATAAAATTAGGCAAATTCTTAAGAACTACATATATTTAAAAAAATCTACAGATATATGTTCTATAAACTAAGTCAATTCTTAGAACTAACATAATTGTTTGCATGTAGATATAAGGAATCAAAAAAATTGACAAGTGCAAAAATAAAAATAAAAAGTAAAGTAAGAAGATATACCGCTACAGAATCAACAATGAAAAGATGTAATAGAGGGTTATAGACCAAAAGAACTGAGGCTCCCAACCCAAAACCTTTCAAAAAGGTCTTAGGATGCACATATTGCAAAAGGGAGGCAAATGCAAATCCTCGGCAGAACACTTGAGCAATAAGCTCATCGTAAAAGGAATAATCATCCCTAGAGAAATCAGGAGCAGCATCATGGAAATCAAGCATGAGAGCATCGTCATGGGCCATAGCATATAGAAGTAAAGAGGAAAAAAGGCTAAAAAGGTAAAAGGCTTGAGAGGAAAGTATGAGAGAAACAAGGACAAAAGTTGGAAGAAAGATTAAAAATGACATGTTATGGCTGCCAAAGGAGTATATATACCCCCCCCTCCTCCTCCCTCCAGGTTATCTATGCAGATAACACAATTATTTGTATAAATAACTAATACCTTTCTGCATCCTCAAAAATTGACCACTTTGGTAATTGTCCACATTTTTTATTAATTGTCTTGTCTTTACAGACCACTTGGATAAAAATAAAGAAAAGGAGAAAAAAAAAGGAAAGAAAAGGACAAGGAAAAGGAAAAGAAGAAGGATTAGTTGGGAAAAATAAAAGACACTAAGGGGAAACACCTGACATAATTGATAAATATCTAGAAGTTTCGAACAAGTACAACATCCATCAAATTTGAAAAAAAAAAATCACTGAAAAAGTAAGCAATAGAAAGCTAGAAAAAAGAAATGAAAAATACCAAGGGAAAAGAAATTTGTTTGAAGGGCAAAATTCACTAGTCACTAAGTCATTGTAGCCAAAACATAAAGTCAAAAAAGCATAATTTGAGTATAAATACATCATAGTACTTTCCAAAAGGCTGCTAAAGGAAAAATATGATCTTGACATCTATTAGAAAGCTATGAATCATTTTAGAACCTACTAAAAAGTTATTAAGTGATTATAATCATTCCCAATACTTATCAAAGGGCTGCTGGAACACATTTTCATTCTTAATACCTATTAAAAGTTACTGAGAAGATGATTCACTTCTAATACCAGCCATAAGACTACTGGAAAATAAATTCATTACCAGTACCTACTAGAGATCTACTAGATCATGATATCATTCTTAGTACCTATTAAAGAGCTACTAAGCATATTATTCACTTTTAATATTTAACAAAGGGCTATTAGACAATAGTTTCACTTTCAGTATGTATCAGAGGACTACTAAAGTGCAGATTTATTCCTAATATCTGCTGAAGAGCTATTAAGGAGATGACACATACCAATACTTGCCTGAGGGCTATTGGGAAACAAGATGTAACCCTAGTACTTGCTATAAGAGTTATTAGTAATCTTAGTAGATAATGAAGAGCTGTTAAGGAGATAACACACACTAGTACCTATTAGAGGGCTATTGGGAGACAAGATGCAACCTTGGTACTTACTAGAAAAGCTATCAGAAAATTTAGTACCAGCTAAAAGAGATAGTAAGGAAATTGTATCATTGCTTATCCTTTTTGGAATTTACATTTATGTCGAATGTTTTCTTATGCCTTATATAATAACCATTTATCAATGTCATTTTCTAAATCCCACAAAGCAAGAGGCAATCTGTGAGCATCAGATTTTGGGTTATCAGGATGTGAGCCCAATGACAAGAAACTACTTGAATTCTTCCTTTAAAGGATATGGAAAATAATGCCTAAGAAAGGGGCAAAAATTTAGAAAGAGCCTTGAATCAAACCTATCTTTTAAACACCTTAAATTAAGAGAGCTTTAAGGGAATAAACTAGTTGTCTATACAACCACTATAGTTAGATATACAACTGACATGAGAGGGCTACACGACCAACTGAAGAGGGTTGTATAGACCTCTAAAGATCTCTATAGATAATCCTTGGAGCTTCAATTATAAGAAGCTTTCAAAATAATGATCCACTAAGCCTAAAGGGATGTATAGCTAACCTAAGGTTTTTATAGGCAATCCTTGGTCTGAATAGACAACTTTCAAATCCTAAACTCTAGAATTTTAATTGATGTTATCATCAAAGTGTGAAAAAGGAAGGAAATGGGGTGCAATCTCTTTTTTCTTATATAAATACCCCTCACTTTGTAGAAGAAGAGGAATCCAAGAAAAACTTAAGGAAACTCTGCCAATTGATTCCTCAACCCTAAGATAGCCATTCTAAAATTGAAACCTTAAGCCCTTTAACATTACCTAAGTTATTCAAAATAACATCTAAGTTTGTGTACATCTAAGCATTGTTTTCCTTTGCATTTAGAGAACACTTATACTAAAAAGAGCCTTTGAAGGCCAAGAGACAAAAATCACAGTATCTAAGGACTCCCCTTCCCCTTCTTCTTCATCCCTTTATTTTTCTTCTTGTTTAAAATTGCCTATAATAGACATAGTTTGTGTAAACATCTAATTATTTGATAAACCACTGGTTGGTGTATACAAACTTCTATTACTGAAGGAATGGGGTAGCTTCAACAACCTATAGCCCTCATTCCTCATTTTTAGGCCATAATTAACAAAAAGGTTTGATTAATATACATAAGTTGCATTTTTTATTCCTTATTCATCTTGCTCTCTTACTTTATATGTTTGGTTGAGAGTAAGCATGAAAGGAAGAGATTTATAAAACTAATGACCTTTTGATTCATTACTATTACATGGATGATCAGTGTGCTTATTCCATCATTTTATTCTTTCTTTTGTCATACAGCCTTGAAAGAGCTTAAGTTAACCATTATATGACTAACTTGGCCCTTTCACTCTTTTAATAGGATAGGTGGTAAAGTTATTGCATTTGTGAGAGGATTCACTATGTAAGGACCCTATGGTTAATATTATGTTCTTGAAATTTTTGTTAATATCCTTTTTGTGTTCTGGTCATTTACATATCCTAATTTACATATTAGCCTTTTTATGGCTAGGAATGTTATCCCTTTTGCTCTTGGCACATTTAATATGGTTAGGGCAAGTTGGGAAAGGATTACATCATCCCATGATCCTTTATTTTTGACTTCATGTTTTGCCCAAATGCATTCATGCCTCCATTTGCATGTTTACCCCTATTATGCTCTTTCATTAATGTTAGTAAATGTCATCGACATGTGTTATGATTCATTACATGTTTTGTGTGTTTGATGATGTATCTAAATAGTAGAATGAGACCCTAATTGATTTTAAATAAGATAAATGCCAATGGGGACACTAAGATAAAAGATTTAGGACCCCAAAAGGTAAGGTAAATGTAGTATGGTTCCTTTTAGTTGCTTAAATTAATTAAGTTTAAAGGTTGTTTTATTTTATGTTTAAATCCAAGCTTTGAGGGCTAACTTGCATTTACTTTTATATGTGGGAAAGAAGAATAATTGTATGATTTACGATCATTTACTTAATTACATGATTAACCCTTTATTATGCTTGCATGTGTGCCCTTTCCCTATGGTGATTGCTTGTACTGATTAATCAATGTGAATGGATAAATGAGTGGTAGATGAATGTTTAGGACTACTTAAAATAGACAAGTAATGAATAAGGCTAAAATTGTAAATATGAAACAAAGATGCCTGAAGGCTAAACCCCAAAGTTCAAACAGTTTAGAGGTGTCTAACCTCTTTTCGATGTCATACGTAATTCCTGAACCCAATATTTGATGGGGTTAAAGATGGGTTGGGCCTTCGAATTGGCCTATTAGACTCAAAATCCATCCTCACTCGAAAATTTGCCCCGACCAAAATTGGGTCGACTCCAGTGAAGTATCAAGCGCAGTATCAAAGGGCTATACTATATTGGCCTCTGTTGGCCACTTGATTTCAAGAAAGGTTTCAATCTATCGTGGAGTCTCTTAAGGATCTCTTGATGATCCAAACACATTCCATTGAATAGGATTGTACCAATGTATGACCTTCAACTTCTCAACCCCTTGATAATTAATAAAAGGTTAAGAGTTGTAAGCAAAATTTCACTCGAGTGTAATCACGAATTTGAGGTGCTCACACTATGATCCTTTTATTCCTATTTATTTACTACTCATATGATATATGGCTTGTTACATCAACATAGCACACATACAGACACATCCTTTATTCCCTTATTTGAATTATTATGTGTTGTTATTACCATTTTGCATAGTTCACGTTATCATTTAAAACAACACGATTATTTAATCATGTCACACACTCTTCTCACTTACATGACGAGCATATGATGATGATAACAATATAAATGCTTACACACCCATGGTAGAAGGCTAAGCATTACAAGAATTTGATAAAATAACGATGCATTTAGCAATGCAAATTAAGGTAAAGCTAATTGGTGATGTATAGTGTTGCAACAACGACAAAAGAAGAAATCCTAATAATTAGATGGTGTTAGTGATGCCATAGCAACACATTTATGATTCATAGGCGATAAAAATTTAGCGACATGAGCACTGTGCTGCTACATTTATGCCAAAATTTGATGCCAACTTTAAAGATGCAATGTCAATGTCATCTTGATTATTAGTTAGCAACATTACATCTTGACATTGCTAAATTTGGTGAAAATGTTACTAATTTAAAGAGTCTTTGGCGATGCGTATCTGATGAAACTAACTAGTGAAGCCTGGTAGCGGTGTCATCAAAAAGATATATTATAAACTAATATGTTGTATCTAGAGGTAGCAATTTCTAGTCCAACTCAAAAACCCAACCTGAATCGGCGTGAAAAAGGCGATCCCAACCCAACTTTAACATGGTGCAAACTTGAAATAACCCAAAAAATTTTGGGTCGGATTAGGGTCAAAATTGATCCGATTAGGTCAACCTGTGATCTGATTCAATTGACCCGATAATAATATAAATTATTACTTATAAAAGGTAGAGTAATTAAATAAAAAAGAAATAAATTTATTTCAAAAAATATTTAGATTATTTAATTTAATTTAACTTGATATTTTTATTTAAAATACAATGTCATTTTTATATTTTAATAAATTTATTAATTTTATTGTGATTTTTATGTGTCAAAATTGCAATTTATTATTTATTATGATAAAAATATTTAGTAATAATTAAAATTATTTATTATGATATAATAATTTAATCATAATTTTTAAATTATTTAATACAATGATATATATATATATTATTATGATAATGTTACTTCTCCTTATACCCAACTTGGTAGACACTATATTGTAACAAAATATTATGATGAAACAATATATGTTATAATTTATCTTATATGCTCATTTATTATGATAACAATTATTAAGTTAAAAATTTGTAGGCTTAATGATTAAGAAAATTCAAATATTTTCGCAAATTTTCAATTGTATCTAAAGTTTCTAATTGATTCAATTACACCCTAATTTGATTAAGTTCAATGATAACCCAAATCAAAATCAACATTTAATAAAATGTATATTTAGACTTAGTTTACTCTTATATTTTTTCAATTAGTTTAATCAAAATTAAATTTAAATTTAAATCTCATGAAGATAATATTTTTATTTTACTCAATTTAAATATTTTTTCACAAAATATCAAAATTTTATTTTATTTTAGTTGATAAATAAATAATTTTATACTAATTTTATGTTTTAAAATTATAAATTTTATTTTTATATATTTAAATAATAAATTAATAAATCTTTAATTTTTATTTTAAGGATAAATTTTTTGAGCGCGTTTATATTCATATCATGTAATTGATTTTTTAAATATTTCCAAAAAAATTTATTTTAAATAATTTATTATTTAAAACATATAAATTAATTTTTTAAGGAGAGAATGAAAGAATTTTTTTTTAAAATTAGAGATTGAGAAATTTATAAATTATAAATTTAAATTTCAAAATTTTTAGATTTTTTAAATTTAAATATAAAATTATTGAATATAAGTATATAATAAATTTAATTAATTAAAAATGATTAAATTGAATAAAAATAAAAGTATCATCTAAATTAAGCTCATGTAATTGATTTTTTAAAGTTTTTTAAAATGATTTAAATAATTTATTATTTAAAATATAAAAATTAAATTTCTAATGAGAGATTAAGAGAAAAAAATTTAAAATGTGATATTGAGGGATTTTATCAATTATCAATTTAAAATTTAAAAATTTATAGATTTAAATATAAAATTAAAAATTTCCATATAAAAGTATATAATAAATTTATTTAAGTTAAAAAGAGATCAAAATGAATATAAAAATCTATCATCTTAATTAAGTTCATGTAAATTAATTTTTAATATTTTTTAAAAATTTTATTTAAATAGTTTAAATAATTATTATTTAAAATATAATAATTAATTTTTTAAGAATAGATTGACAAATTTTATGAATTATAAATTTGAATTTTAAAAATTTGTATTTTTTAAATTAAATATGAAATTAAAATTCATCTTCTAGAAATACAAAATAAATTTAATTAAGCAAAAATGAGATTAAATTGAATAAAAAATAAAAATATCATCTCAATTAAACTTATGTGGTTGATTTTTTAAATATTTCTTAGAAATTTTCATTTGAATAGTTTAAAATTTTATTATTTGAAATATAAATTAATTTTTTAAACAAGATTGAGAGAAATTTTTTAAAAAAATTATAGATTGAGAGATTTTATGAATTATAAATTTTAATTTTAATTTATATATAAAATTAAAATTAATCGAACAGAAGTTTATAATAAATTTAATTAAGTAAAATAAGATTAAATTGAATAAAAATAAAAGTAGTATATTAATTATGTCATAAACTTAATTTTAGGTTTAATTAAACTAATTGAAAAAGTATACGAGTCAATTGAGCCTAAATGCATTTTACTAAATTTTATTTTTGACTTGAAGTATGATTATGATTAAAATCAATTTATCAAATTACAATATAATTGACTAAATTAGAATTTTTTTATACAATTTAAAATTGGATAAAAGTTTGTAGTTTTACCTAATTAAGCTAAATTTTTACTATAATTTTTTTAAATGATTTAATATGTAAAACAAATTTATTACAATTTTACTTATTTTTTATAATAATTATAATAAATTTGATTTTTGTCATGATAAAATCACATATTAAAACAAATCTAATTTTATCACACAAATTTTTATTATAATACCCAAAAAAAATTTATAATGAATGATTTTCTATCATTGAACATTCTATGTTTGTTTGTAAAATAATTTAAATTATGATATATGACCTGAATATAATTTTATGTGGATTTAATTTTATTATTTTCATTATATACAATCATTTGCTTATAAAAAATAAATTATATTTAATTTATTAAGCATTTAAATAAAATAAAAAATTTTAACCAAATTTCATTTTATATAAAATTTATCTTATTACAATAATTTTATAAGAGAAATTATTATTTCTCTTTTAAGAAATTATGAGAAAATATTGCATAAATGATAAAAAAAAATTCAAATGAACATTTTAAAATCGAATAATAAATTACCTGATTCGATCCTCAAAATCTTTTTGTATACACAATCCGACAGATCTGAAATTCAAGTAACTCAAACTTGACCCAACCTGAAAATACATTTACTCAAAAATGACACGACTCAATCTAAAACAATCCAACTCAACTCCTTTGCCACCTCTTCAACATGTTTTGCTTAGTGACGCTGAATTGCTAAATAGCTTCGCCGGTGTAGCATCACTGAGTATTGATAGAAACAACACAGGTACGAGCCGCCTTGATTAATTATATACCATTTAGTGACGCTATCAAAACAGAGCTGTGGCGTTGCTAAATTTTTAATTATAGTACAATAAAACCTTTTACCCCCATTTCTGAAAATCCATAAACTTCAAATTCCCTTTAATTTCGTTCATCCCCTATTTCTCCAATCTTGCAAAGCCATTGAAAGTGGTTGAAGTCAATGCCTGAAAGCTTTGGAGCAGTAAGACGAATATCCTCCAAGTTAGTGACAGAAGCCGAGATCCATTTACACTCTGTTCAATTTTTTTGTCTTTTGAAAATGAAATTGTTGCTTTCGATTGCTATGAGTATACTCTTATGGCCTTAGATTTTGATTTGTTGTGGGAAAACCATAAATGAACATGCATTGAGTATTTGGTTTTTTTTTTTTCTTCTGATTTGCTGTTATATGGGCAGTCTATAAGAGGTGCGGTTATGGATATCTTGAGTTGTTATTATGCATTCCAGCGGAGTTTTTTTTTTTTTTTTTCTGGTTTTACTGCTTTGATGATTCATGTGCAACACATTAGTTTTGTAATAATCTTTCTACTAGCCATTTTGTTGGGCTAAGTGCCTATAAGTGTATTTGTACTTGTATTTATGAAGCATTGTTTATGATTTGATTTTCTTGTTTCATTGTGTGATATATATATATATATATATATATATATATATATATATATATATATATA
>CATIWR010363613.1:0-12820 GCA_949677035.1 Omphalea diandra
TATATATATATATATATATATATATATATATATATATATATATATATATAAGCTCTTTATTTTTTGTTATAAATTTGATTTTTACAAACTATTAAAAACTCTTTTTTTTCATATATATTTTTAAAAATACTGAATATCTAAATTGATATGATTTGAATCAAATCTGTTAGTTTCAAATATTTGAATTGAATCGTCTCGAAAATCAGTTCAATACGAGATAGGTAATTTTTTTTTTATCTCGATTCAGTATCAGTTCTTTCATTATTTAAATAATTGATTTTTAATTTGGTATCGAAAAGTTTTAAATAACTAGTCTAGAACTGGGACCAATCACCCTTAGTTGGGATGAGGTGGTAATTCTACCAACTTTTTAATTGTCTTGAGAAACCTGCTATAATAAGTTTAAATGTAGTTTGGGTTTTATAGGCATTAACTGCCATAGACATTTGTTGTAGAAGGCTAAGGATGTTGTATCCTAAAATTCTATCTATGTTCCATTCATAGATGGATGAAGCATTGAATTTAGATTGACTCAAGATAGTGGTTTCTTTTTAGTTTCAAGGTCTACTATTGTGGTTCTAGAAAAATCAACTTGCCAAGGTAAATTGCATAGAAAATCACTTAATTATAGCAGTCATTCTAAGGATATAAATCGTTCTATTAATATCACTAATCCTATAATTTATTTTAATAATGTACTAAATTCAAAATTAATCTAATTTTCATTCACCAATTATGATATGACAAACGGAGATGAACTGACTGAGCATATGATCGACCCCATTTTGTTGTGTCAATTGCATCAAAGATCATCTAATTATAGGGGTCATTTCAAGAAGGTCATCGAAAAAAATATGTACCTAAATTTACCGAAAAACTAGACAACATCGAGCCAAAAAATAAAATTTTTTCTTAATTAATACCTAAATTTAATTTGGTGCAATTGATTCTTTCTTAACTAATAAAACTAGACAATATTGAGCCAAAAAAATAAAATTTTTAGAATGATTCATAGCTGATTAAATTTATAGTTCTCATATTTTTCATGTCAACTGCACCAAAGATACCTATTAATGACCCTGTATGGTAAAGTCATCTAAATGTTAACAAAGATAGAAAAATACGAGACAATATTAGTTGAAGAGATAAATAGTAATATTAATGATATAGAAAAAAAAAATCTATCAGATCTTGTATGAAAACTTAGATTTGGAAAGATTTTAATAGAAAAATTGTATTTTAATGATTCTCTTATTCACAAAGTCAATGTTTAAAACAATTTAATTCTATCATTTAAAAAATAATTTGATAAGAAAGTTAAATTAAGTCAAAAGTTAAAAGATTTTAAGAGAATTCATTTCAATTAAAAATTTAAATAAAATTTATAACTTAGTACTATTCTTATTTTAAATAAATAATGACAATTGAGGAAATTAAATGATTTCAATTCATCATGGATTTATTCTAAATAATTGAATTCAATTGAATTCTACCAATTTAATATTTATTCCATATAATAGAATTCTATCACTAAATAGAATTCTCTCACTAATAAAATTTTTTTCTTATATGATTTGTTCTAAGCATAGTATTAATAAAATTTTAATTGTACTTAAACTTTTTAATTGAATCAATTGTACCATAATTTCCTTTAGCTTTAATTATATCCAAAATCAAGGTCAAAATAAAGTAAATTATATATTTACATTAAAGTGCACTTTATATTTTCTAGTTAGTTTAATTAGAATTAAAAACTTAGACCTTCATTAAAACAATATTTTTATTTTAGTTTGGCTTAATAAAATTTTAAGTAAAAAATTAGAACTTAGTTTAATTAATTTTTTTTATTGAAATATATATATATATTGAATATTTTGTATTCACACTATGCAAGATATAGAATGAGTGTTTTTCGATAATCTTCTTAGAATGACCCTTATAATTTGATGATTTTTTGTACAATTGACGTGGTAAAGTGGGTTCCATCGTATGTTGAATTAGTTTATCCCCACTTGTCACATCATGACCAATGAACGAAAATTGAGTTAATTTCAAATTTAGTACTTTATTAGAATAAATTAGAGGATTAGTAATTTACATAGAATGATTTTTTTTATGACCTTCTTAGAACGAGCCTTATAGTTAAGTGATCTTCTGTGTAATTTGCCCTGCCAATGTAATTTATTCATTTAAGGGGTTTCTTATTTAAAGGCTTTCTCATTTGAGGTATGTATAGGGCTTTGGTTTATTATACTGATTATTTTGGACTATGGTATATCTTGAGCAACCAACTTAGAAGATTTTGATACCTCAATTCTACTCATTTGGTCTACAATGACCTTTATGAACACAATTTTATTTTCTTCTATTTTTTTTTTTTTTTGGCTAAGTTAGGGACTTGGAAAGGTTTGAATATAAGGTTATTTGAGTTTATGATCAATAGGTTTTTTGGTTCCTTATGAAGGGTAATAGGCTTATGGATATGGTTTTCTATTTTAGTTAATTGTTTCCCTATTATTTGGAGATTTATATTTTTGATGTTTGTCGAGTCATCTTAGGCAATTTTATAAAGGGAGGCTTCAATTTGTAGATCAACATGAGAAAAGGTAATTTGTTTAACTAGAGGGTTCTCGAATTAAACAACTTTCCCATTAATTTGCCATTCATGAAGTTTACAGGGAACAATTCCCTTTTCAAAAACTTATATTTCAAACTAGCTGGTGAATAGGATATGTGTTTTATGTTGGAGAACAAAATCAAAATATTCCTTTTGTATATTCTGCCTTTTTTTCCCAAAAAATTATTGAAAAACCACATTTTCTTTTTTATATTGTAAGAAGCACAAAAATTCTCATGTAAGTTTTTTTTTTTATTTAGCACAAAATATATATTTTTTTTCAAAACACATACTTCATTAGTTATGTTTTGGGTTATCATTGAATGTAACATGTTGACAAATAGTCATGATGAAGGGACAATATTTCAACAACCATGTTGGATTTGACAACAATATTTTCACAGGCATGTAGATCAGACATAAATATACAACTTTCAAGTTTGGACCATCATTAAATTCTGAATCTATGACCATCAAATTCTTGGAAAATGAAATTAAAAGAAATGTGAGGTTTCATCCCGGTACAGGGTCAGTCTCAATCAATGAGTCATATCTCTTTCCACACAACAAACCAATCAAAACTGATTTACAAGTATTTAGAGGAGATATAAAACTACAAGTTTCATATTTCTCACTTTGTCAAAATCAGAATATGAGGCCATCAAAATATAAAAAAACAAAAGACTGAGATCATTTCGGTTCGTATGTGACCTAGCCCTACTGAAGGAGTCATATCTCCTCACACACAAAATCAAGCAAAATTGTTTCATATACATTTATATGAGACATAAAGCTACAACTTTCATATTTTGAACTTTCCCTAATTCCTCTTCTAGAGTTATGAAATTGTGGGTGCAAAATTTTGCTCTAACAACAAAACTAATAGAATCAGCTTTTGTTCTCTTGGATTACAACTTCCATCCAAGAGCTCTATCTCAATTACTCCATAATTCTCACTAACTATACATGATTAACATGTCATGAGAGGTTAATTTTAGTTTAGAAGAAGATAAATTAACTTACCTATTATCCCAAAATTAGAAGACCTTAGGACTCTTTCCTTAGGCAGCTCACTCTTCTCTCTCTTCTTCTTCTTCTTCTTCTTCTTCTTCTTCTTCTTCTTCTTCCTTTCTTTCTTTCTTCCTTAGCTCTCTCTTTCTTTTGGTATAACTCACAATTTTTCCTCAATAATCTGACCCTAAATGTCATATGTAAACTTATTATAACAAGATAAAATCATGGTGTTTCATTTCCATTGGCTGGAAGTTCACTTTTCCTCTTTTAATCCCTCTTCTTCACTCCTTAAGCACCTTCATCCATCTCCTACTCCTTAGATGCTCCTTGTACTTTTAATTAAGCTCTAAAACACCATTATTTATGATACTATAACATGCACACAATATAAGATAATTTTTCATACAACTATGCAAACATTACATATATGTTTAAGTGCTCCAAATGTAAGGGTGCAAGTGTCATCGTTATGTTTCTCCAATTCACATGTCTAAAAAAAATCATTTATCCAGTGCATATTTTCAAATATAACATAATTAAAATGCATATAATTTGGGTTGAGGATGTTACACTGAAGGTGTTAGAGAAGAGGGTGAGGATAACGATTGTTCTTGTGTTTTTATTTTGAGCTATAGGAAGTCTCTCTTTTGTTCAAATAGGATGTGGAACACTTATACGATAGTCTACGGTTTGCAAAGTAGGATTAATTAAATCTAAAGTAAAATACCTATATGGCATGTTTATATAAGGGGCCATAGAGTACAGAGGGAAGTTTAGACACTCTTTCTACATCAATGGTGTTGAAAGTGAAGCTTTCATGGGAAAACCTCAGACTAGTTGATTTTCTATCAAATACTAGTTTATCTCCCCATCTTGGTATTGGGTAATGTTTACGAGCTTGTTATTAGGTTCAAGCAATTTTGGAACTATAAGAGGCACTATTTCCTCTAAAATCCTTTCTTCAGGTAAGGTTATATTTTTCCATTAATCATTTTATTAATTTTTGAAATAATAGTATTTGATCTAGTGAGATCTATTTGTAATAAAAGGGTTTCTCTAATTTGTGAATGGAACTTGTGTTTACAAAAGTTGTCGTCATGGCTTTATAGTGTATTTTATAGATAAAAACTATCAAGATAGATTCTTCAAGCATTTTGTAGTTATGTGTTTTTATTTGTAAGGTTATGGCTTTTAAAATGTGTTTATATTCAAGGGAAATTGTAATGTTTGGATAATAATTAAAATAGATGGGTCCTTTACAAAAGCTTGACTCAACAAAACTTAAGAGAGAGTTATGAAAACTTATATGTCTAGTAGCTTTAAGGACACTGAGATGAAAGTATCTAGACCTTATTTGATGAGAGGTTTGACACCAATTTGGACTAAGCCTATGTGGATGTACTTGTAATGTTTTCTTTGGTGATTTTGCAAGGATTTTTGGGAGACAAGTTTTATGGTTTCATATGGTTATGAAAGTTGGATATCCCTTTCTTCAATTTTAATAGTAAATTTAGACTTGAAGAAGCTTAGTTTGGAGGTTTTGTAAATCTAGTCCTTTTGGATTCTAAATATTTCCAAGTCATCAATATTTTTTGTAAAATCTTTAAAATAGTAATTTCTTCACCATTCATAATTCCTTTTTCAAAACTCTTAGAGATACTAGAGTGTGAAGAAAAAGTGGTTCTCCACAAAAAAGAATCCATTAGAAGAAAACTATAAAATCTTCTCAATTAGCCTAGAATATGCTAATGACTTTACTATTGTACTGTTTAGATAAGGTCTTACTATCCACTATGCTATAAACTCTAATCTAAGAAGGTTTAACTGTATTCCTAGAATAAATATTGTTCAAATTATTTTATCTCTCCTCCCCTGTAGCTTTAATACTAGTGAAACTATAAATGCAGTGTACATGAAAATATAAATACAATTATGAACATAACACTTCAGACACTAAAACCCTAAAATCACATAAGGTTCCTTTACAAATTGATAACTTAGTAACTTTGGATCAAAATTTGTGGCAAAAACTATTAATGTACTTAAAAGAAAACCAAAAATAACTTCTTAAAATAGTTAAACATGTCACAAATACAAAAAGAGTATCTTGACAAGCTTATAGAATCTTTGGAAATTAATCCTGAGTGTAAACCCTCACTTTTTCCTTCTACAAGCACAACACCTATGACCTTATAACTATTATCAATAAAGGAAAGAAGAGGCCCAAAACATTTACTACAACCATCTAAGGCTTACAAGTTGAAATCATAACCATAAAAATTAAGCTTAAAGAACTCAAAGAAAAATGAAAAATAGAATAAAAACTCATATAGAGACTTTTATAAAAGGATTATGACTTTGACAACAATTTTTAGGAGAATCAGGAGCACAATATAGAAAAACTAGAGAAGGTTCCAAAAGGCTTTCTATATGTCTTAAAAGAAATTACTTCTAGAAAAATATCTCATTGAGATCATAATTGCCTTTTCAAATTACCTCAAATTTGATGTTATTGCCTTATTTGATATTAGGTAGATTTAAGTTGCATTAAGGTAGGTATGGTACCAAAAATCTGTCATAAAGACACGAGAGAAAAACTTTCAACTGTGAACGATTCTAAGTTAAAGATTGTTGACAAAGCTGATGCTTTGATTATCAATGATAATGTTGCCATTAGAACTCCCATTATTCTTATCATAAATATCCATCATGCCATTATCTTAGGAGTTCCTTTCATCCACCTAATATTCCTTTATAAAGTTGGTTATAGACATTTATCTTTCAAAATTAAAAATACAAAACTCTTTTCCCTTTTATTGAAAAGCCCAAAATTAAGAACCTTAATCTCATAAAGGCTTATTTTATTTATGATTTTTAGATAAACGCCTTAACAAGGGGAAAACAAACATATGTTTACATTTGAAACAATATGTCTCTTTATAAAACATAAAGAAGCAATTACAAAGCAGTCTTATACAAGAAAAGATAATGCATTCTGGGATAGAAAACAACATTTAGTAAATCTCCCATATGAAATTGGTTTGGATGACAGGTAAATCCCTATAAAAGCTAAGCCAATCAAAATGAATGCTGAATTAAAGTAATTCTAAGAGCTAGAATCAAAAGGTCTCATTTCAAAGTCTAGATAATCTTAGTCTTGTGCATCCTTCTACATCAATAAACAATTAGAAATCCAAAGAGGAACTAAAGGCTTATGATCAATTATAAACCCCCTAAGTAAAGTTTAAAAATGGATTAGGTATCCTATTCTTAATAAGAAAAACTTGTTATAAAAACTTCATTCTACCTTTGTATTCTCCAAATTTGACATGAATCTGGATTTTAGCAAATTCAAATTCATCCAAAGGATATATACAAAATAATATTCACTATACCTTTTGGACAATATGAATGAAATGTCATGCCCTTTGGTCTAAAAAATGTACCCTCAAAATTTCAGGAAATCATGAATGACATTTACAATCCCATTTCCAAATTATAAATTGTTTACATTGATGATGTTTTAATCTTTTCAAATTCCATTGTACAACACCTAAAACACCTCAAAATCTTCTTATATATCATGAAAAAGAATGGATTGATTGTCTTTAAGTCCAAAATCTCACTCGTCCAAACTTGTGTAAAATTCCTTGGCCATTATATAGAATAACGAACTATAATACTAATTGAGAGGTATCTTTCTTTTGCAAATAAGTTTTTAAATAAAATTTTAGAGAAAACTCAATTGCTAAGTGATGGCTATAATTGAATAACCCTAGAAAGTGTACTAGTTATCAAGTAGTAAAAGATATTGTTGGCATGAGGATTTAATAAAATAAGTATTGAAATTATAATTAACCTTTGATTATTTAGATAATCAAATTTAAAACTAAATAATAAAACTGCTAAAAATTAAAGTATAAAAGCAAATAAAACAAATGAAAATCAATAAATATATAAACTTATAACAATAAAATTAAAAGAGTTAAGAGTATTAGTCCACCTAATCATTCAAATGGACATCAATTCATTAAATTAACAAAGATGATTTATTATTTTCATAAAATGAAGTTTTTACTAATTTTTTTAAAATTCTTTCCCAAGATATATCAAACCTACTTCTATCAAGTAGCACTTAGATTCCTCTTTTAGAGTTCTCAAGATAGACAATGCTTTAAGCTCCATGGAAAACTTGCAAAATCAAATGAATCATGTATATATATTTCTATATACCATTTAACTAACACCATGAATTATTTAATCTATTAAATGAAATCCCTTCCCAGTCATTCACATAAACCTAATCAATTACTTAATTGCATTAAACATAACAATTCATAGATAATATGAAAATAAAAATATTTTTGATTAAATAAAATAAATAAATCCATTATTATGATTAGGCTTTCCATGGCCTTAACTACAAAGAAATTAGTTCATAACAAATGAAATTAAACCAAAAAGGCATAAGGAAGAACTCATGATTTTCTAGGCATAGGGGAATCAATAATGGGTTATTGTCTTACTTCTTATAGTTGTTTTGTTCTACTCTTTTCCTCATCTTTTGCTCTTTATCTCCTTCAAAGGACATTTAAGAAGTGCATCACTTTAGAAACTTGTAAAAGCTTAAAAAGCCTTTTTATCACAAGCATATTTATAAGTTTATATAAGGCCATGGTAGTTGGAAGTTTGAACTTAGAGGAAAAGCAAATGGCATAGTTAAGTAAGTTGTTCAACAATTATGGATAGCCACTTAATGATCGTGAAAAAAGGAAAATGGGCCATTGAAAAAGTCCTAATAAAGAAGTATCCTAAATTTTCTATGTAAATTACAAGGACATTTAATGCTTGTGGAGAAATACAATGATCATGGAACTAACCAATGACTGTGGAAGGAAACCATGCACATTGAATAAAGTAGATAGTTAAGTGACTTCTACCAAGACAAGTGCATTGGCTAGTTTATTGAAATAACACCCTTAAAGAATAAATGAGAAGTTAGAGAAGATTAGACTTAGTATGATTGGCCATGCTAGCATGAAGTTGATTAACAACTTGAGAAAGAAGCATCTAGTGGAAGGATTTTCAAAGATCAACTTCACCAAAGATAGAATTTGTGATGCATGTCGAAGAGATAAATAAGTTAAATCTTCATTTAAAGCTGAGAATAATGTAACATTTTCAAGACTTCTCTAATTATTGCATATGAATTTTTTTTTACTCCAGTAGAGCAACTATTTTAGGCAGTATGCATTATGTACTTTTTCTTTATTATGGCTTTAGTCTTTTTTTTTTTTTTTTTTATCTCTTTACTTAGCTTTACTTGCTCTTAATCATCTCAACTGTACACATGCCTAAAAATAAATATACATTACATTATTCCTATAACATTTAAAATATGGAGAGTCGCTCAAACTCATCCATAGAACATATAACATAAATATAACATATAGCATAACATGACAAAAGCTCTTATAAGGACAATGAAGTCCTCAACATCAATTAAACATGTAAACATAACTTTCATTGTCTCTAACTTATAACTTAACTATCGCCTTTCATACTAAGTTCAGTGTCATAATTTTTCTTTTTCTTATTCATAATATCAACATTAGCAACACCATTAAATCATGTAGTAATATAGAATTATAATCCTTAACTCATTGCATAATAATCAATTTCAACTCAATTCGTCGACATTATGAGCGCTTCAATTTTATGGTTGTGTTTGAACAAGTGGAATCTTGCGACTCCTTACCTTTTATTGATCATTGAGGGGTCGAGAGGATGAAGGTCGTACATTAGTACAACTCCAACTTATGGCATATGTTTGAGATCATCGAGAGATCTTTATAAAGGCCTTACAAAGTTTGAAGCTCTTATAGAGAACTTAAACAACTAACGAGGGACCAACATGGAACAATACTTTGATACCATCCCTAGATGTGAATGGAGTTACCACCCAACTTTGGTCTGAACAAAATTTGAGGTGAGGATAGATTTTGAGCCTAATAGGTCAACTAGAAGGCCCAATCCATCTTTACTTCATCAAATATTAGGTTCAGTAATTAGGTATAACATGGGAAAGAGGTTAGACACCCTAAACCACCCAGATTTTAAGGATCCGACCTTCGAGCATCTTTGGTTCACCATTAAAACTTTAGCCATGTTATTAAATAGTCCATTTAAATGATGCTAAAGTATTCATCTAGTGTATCTCAAATCATTCACATCATTAATCCATTACAAACATTCACCATGGGGAGGGGTGGTACATATATGATCATAAATAAGGGTTAAGCATGCATTAACATAAATCTACATATGTAATAAAAAGACAAATATTAGTACCAAATCATGAGCAAAATGAGGTCTAAACTACCTATAGGATCTTATGGAACCAACAACCTAGGTAAAGATTCTCCATCATGTCTAAAGAGATAACAAACCTATTTTACCATATTCATGCATTATAATCATGTCAAAATCCAAGGTAGGGAACCAAAACATGCATCTATGTCCATCATTAACATTTTAATAGTAAAGTAACATGGCAACCAAAAATGAAACATAAATAAAAGGATGGGATGAGGAATATTAACACATGTTACATAGGGTTGGTAAAATGCGTATAGAGGATAGAAGAAAGGTCTTGCACTAGGATTTTGGGCTACCAACATTGGGCTCATAGGATCATTGAATCCTTCACCAATAATGCTCCAATAGAGTTCTACATGTCACAGGCATCCTTGAAGATACCTTTAGCTATTAATGGAGCTTGAGGGACATTAAAGAAACATATACAAGGCCATGAAGCCAAATAATCAACTAAAATAAAAAAAAAAAAAAGAATAAGAAATTAGGGGGGTCCTAAGGTAGTAAACCCTCTCCCTTTTTGATATGAAATCACCAAAGTAAAGTGGAGAAAGTGTGCAAGCTAACAAGCTTATCACCCCTCCCTAATGGCAATGAAGATAAAGACATGGAGAGCCAATAAATCAGCATAAATAATCACCAAAGACAAGGGAATCAAAAGGTCATAGGAGTAGTAATCCTTTTCTTTATCATGTTCCTAGAGTCATATACATAAACATTCAAAAAATGAGGGAAAGAAGCATGAAGTAGAGAGATTAGAATCACCATAATAATTCCCTTTTTCTTGATCCTTGCTTCTTTATTAAAAGGATGTAAGTCATAGGTCTTGAGACATATCCACTCTTATTGCTAAAACTCACAAGAAACCTATAGAACCCTAAAACCTTAAAGAGAAAATAAGAAGTGAAGAAAATTACTAGCTAAAGTGGGAGATGGTTGTACAAACTATAAATAAGTTTGTATAGACCTTTGTCACTATAATTTTCAAAACAAGAAAGAAAGATAATAATAATAATAATAATAATAAAAGAGTAAGAAGAAGAAGGTGTTGAGTCTTGAAGGCCTTTTTCATGTTTCTTGCTCTGAGAAGCACTATAATATGTGAAAAATCCCCTAAAATGCTTAGGAAAAAATGCAACATGATTAAAAAAAAAAAAAAAGAAGCTTAGTTTCTACCTTGTTCTTGAGTGTAAGTGTTAAGTGTTTAGACTTATGTTTAAAAGGAGTATTTTAAAGGTTGTGTATTTTGGCAGAATAACCTTATGGTTTCCAAGTCTTTCCCTATCCCTCAATAAGAAAGGTATTTATAGAGGTGAGAAGGGTGAACCTAAGCTTAGTGGCTTGGGTTACACTTAATCCTCAACCTACAATAGATACGATTAAGGACTCTTCTACAGAATTAGGATTTTAAATTGTTTGTACAACTAAGGAGTAGGTTGTATAGACTTGGTATTAGCTATACAACCAAATTAAGGGTCAATGGTCAAATGTTCTAAAAGGTTCTCTTTATTAGGGTTTAAGGCATGTTTGTACAACCAAGAGGATGGTTGTATAGCCATTTGTGTTAGCTATACAACCAACAAATTGGTTTCTTTTAAGGTTTTCAAGGTTTAGTTTGGTTTGGTTAAAAGGTGGGTATGATTCAAAGCGTTTTCCATTTGCTTCCGTCTCAAATAATGTATCCCCTATTCTTTAAGGATAATTCAAGTAGTTTCTCATAATCAAACTTGCATCTTAAAGACCTAAAATCTAATGCTCATAGTTTGCTCCCTATTTTATGGGGCTTGGAAAATGGCATTTGAGAAATGATCATTGAATAACACAATAAAGAATTAGGTGTAAATGTAAATACCAAATAAAGGATATAAAAGTGTTGAACTAGGATAATCAATCTTAGGTTTAGAACCTCTTTTGATCTTGACAAAGTAAATTGATCATCACTAACATTTCAAATAAGTATTGTTGTTGCAGAATTGAATCAATCTCTCAAGAAGAAATGAAGAAGTTGATGAATTCCAAAGTAACATGAAAATCGCGACCGCGACTCATGTTAAGACATGCTGAAAATCAAGCAGACAAAATCGCAGTGCCATTCTCGGCCGCGATCCTTGAAAAGAGAGAAGTCAAATTGACACAGATGAATTCACGATAGAAGTTTCGGCTGAGTCGCGACCGCGAATTTCAAAGAAATTCAAGAGGGAAGCAAATCCACAACCATAGCCTGACAAGTGTCCCATAAGACAGTTGGAAGTCAAAAATCGCGAAGACATCTTGCTGGTAGCGACCGCGATCTTTGTGGAAGAAAGTTAACCAATTTGGCAGTTGGATTCGCGGCCTCTGTCGCGTCCTGTCCAAGAAAAACTCGAGACCGCGACTTCTGAAAGTAGGTGAAGGACAATGGCTATATTTTCCTAGTGAACTAATAAGAAGCTGCCACGTGGGCTAGCCGTTAGAAACAAATGGGGTTTCCCTTGAAGAATTTGGATTTCGCGACCGCGAAAGGCAGTAGCGACCACGATTTCACCCTGACAAGCATTAAATACAAAATCTGTCAAGCATGTCTCAAAGATTTAGTGAGCTATGATCTGCAACGGCTCCTTGATGAAGTTTGGCTATAAATACCCCACCAAACAACCATGAAGAAGGTTGCTAAGAAATTTATTACAAGTATTGAAAGCTCTTAATCTTTGCTACTCATTTTCTTCATCTTCTTTACATGTGTTAGGTGTGAGCATTAAACACTAAATTGTAAGGTTTTGTGTTAGCCTACAAAAACACTTTTAAGAAAGGTTTAAGTGTAAGCCTGTTGAAACA
>CATIWR010363631.1:0-27225 GCA_949677035.1 Omphalea diandra
AGATTTTTCACCATTGAAGCTCATAGCTAACTCCTTTAAGCCAAGAGGACTTCCCATACTCACAAGAAAAATAAAGCCAGCAAACAAAAAGTCAATTACAAAGGAAACGTTTAAGATAATAAATAAAAAAGGCAACCAAAACTAATACCTAAATGGTAGGTTTTCATAAAAAAAAGTAGCTCTAAATTCTCAAAACGTTCACTAGCTGCATCTTTGTCTAACTTACCACCCCTACCATGCTCCCTGATGACCCAACACAACTATAAGGCTAATTTTGTCTACAAAATAATACATACAAAGTGATGATTCATAAAACAAAACATAACATCAATCCCTTGAAAAGGTAAAACTTAAGGTGATTCTTTAACACAATCGTAATTAGCCAACTTTTGCAGAATTGTCATAAGCTTCCCCAAGTCCATCCATTATAGGTTTCTATAACATAATTATGTTGATTTAAAAAAATCTATAAACCTTAATACTTATATCCTTTTGTAAGTTTTGTCCATTTAGAGGCAATTCAATTTTCTATCATAATAAATAGAGGCATAATAATAATATCAAACATTTCATTTTGTGGTTTCCTAAGGAGATCCATAAACAAAACCACTTTTTACATCACTCCCATTAAAAATATAGCTTCTTCCTTTGAAAATAATGGAAGGCCTCTTACTCTTTCTAACTCTTACACTAGCTATTAAAATAATAATTGGTGGATCATAAATATTACCATTTCAAAAACAAGTGAAAAACATTATGCACATGAGTAAGATGTTGTCAAGATAGAACCTTCAACAAAGCAATAAAATTTGGAGAGCATTGAAATGATGCAAGCATGAACTCTAAAATCCTCTTACGAACCTGCAAGTGAAAATAACTCAAAAGCATAAATCACCAATATCCAAGTAGTTTCCATGCAAAAGAATTCATAAATAAAAGGGAAGCACCTAGCCTAGGGATATACCATTAATCTATAAGTTACATTATACTGCTAGTAACCCCTGCAAAATTAAACTAAAAGCAACTAAGATAAGTTTCATATGATCATTCTCACTCCTACATTTCTTCTGCCTATTATGCTCTTCGTGAAAGCCTCAACAATTTTTGGTCTTACTGATGATTCTGTAAAAAAAAAAGATAAAGTATCTCTCATTTTCTGACTAACATTAAATGAGAAAAGAAAATTGCACTGAAAAAGTACTAATTTTTCATACAAAGATCTAATTTTCATCAAATTTGATCCTTTTTGGAGCAGATTGAAAGTCACCCATCTGCAAAACAATAGAAATGGCACAACATGCTTTGGTTATAGTCCAAAAGCAATCAAAGGCATATCAATTTGTTTTATGACATAATGTGCTACCAAATAAATGTTAGAAATATAATAAACTTGCACACAATTGCATGCACTTGTCACTAGTGCAAACAAGACCAAAGTAAATACAATATAATGATATATTCATCAGGTATGAACAAACTATTCCATTACTGGAATTCTTAGAGAATTAAACTACATAAGTGATTATAAATAATTTCACATGATTTTAATAAGGTTAGGAGTGTCCCCAAAATGACACCATATTAGTGTTATAGACAGCTCCAAGCATGAACCTATTTCTTGCGTAATTACCCATATTCTTACAATATAATAAACCAATGTAATTTGAACTTCATATTGGTTTTATCCTAATATTGGCAACACAATAACTGATCAATTTGCCTTAGTTCTTATTATTTATGTTTTTCTTAATCATCAAAAAGACAATTAAAATAAAACCAACAATTTTTACAATTTATGGGCTCGCATAATCAAGATCAATAACTTTTATCCTTTTTACCATTTTTGATATTGCTTTAAGATCTTTTCTACCAACTTCTTATGCTCTTCAAGTGTTATATCCTAAGCAATCATATCATAGGATACCTTGGATACAAGCATATAAGTGTTATATTATATGCTTTAAGATCCTTTTTTCTCATAAGCATCAAAATCATAATATATAGAATTATTATTTTTTATCCACACTGGATACCTTGTTCTCTCATTTTTTTTTCAATTTGAAGTCGATCCACTTCTTGGAAATTAATGGTTAAACTGGAGCCCATTTGGGCGAATGGTGCTAATGATTCCTCCGAAATCTCTCATTGGTTCTCCAATTCATTGGCAATTCATTTAAGGATGAGGTTTCTCGTACCTAGCCTCTTAAAATGAGCAAAATTGTGATTTTTCCCATTAGTAGAGATTACACAAGCGTGGAAGAGAAACTTCGGTGGTATAAATTAGTGTGAAGTTTTTTCCTCCCCTTTTTGGAGAAAGGAATTAATTGATTACTATGATTCAAACATTTATAAGGGCAGAGTTGAGGAAGAAAAATCGACGATACAAAAGAAAAAGTCATTGTTTTCATACTAATTTAACAAAGGAACAACCACAACCAGAATCAAAAGCACAGAAAATTGAAAATTAACCTAAATTGCTTCAAAAGAAGACCACTTGCATGAGGAATAAAAAAGGAAGAGTCAATTAAAAATTGTGGCTCCAATTTGATTGCCGAAGTGAGGGATTTTACAAAGTGAGGGTCGGTTTGTGAAGGGAGGCATCAATTTGGCGAAGAGAGGAATGGATTTTGGAAGAGGGATTTAGGTTTTGTTCACTACGAGAAAGCACCAGAGTATTGATAGATGATTTTTCATTGGCATATATCAACGAATCATCAACGAAAGTGGTCGTCGACGCATTAATAATATTACCAATAGAAAATGGACGGAAAAAAGTCGATATTTATTAACGAAAAAAATTCGTCAACAAATTTTGGTGCCTAAAATTAGAGTCCAATATTTTCGACAAAATTATCGATGGGGCAAGTGAAAAGTCATGCCGAAATTCATGCACCTAGATGTCTGTTGGTGATCCATTGATAAAATGTTGAATAAAATAAAATAAAATTGATCGACAAAATACCGACATATATCTTGGAGTGACATGACACATTTTATTGGTAATTGATTAATAAATCTAAAATAAATCTCTTCAACAAATCCCTTCTTCTTCTTTTTCATTCCTTCTTTCCTCTTGTCTAGCCCCCTATTTTTCTCTCTCCCACCACACAACACTTCAACCTGCATCTCCACCGCACTTTAGCCTGCATCTCCATCTGTATCTACGCCTCTATTATACAACCTTAGCCTCACCTGTATTCCTTCATCTACTGCCATAGCTATGCCTCCACCGTCATTGTAGCATGCACCTCCACCACCCATTCAGGTATGTTCATATTTTTTTTTTTTTGTTATTTGTATTATTTAAGCAATAATTCAAATTACATAATCATTGTGATTTTTTTCAAAATTTTGTCAATTGTGCAAATTGTATTTGTGAATTTTGTAAAAATATTAATCATGTAATTTGTGAATTTTGTGAATTTTTTATTTTTGTAAATATATTAATAATGTGGATGTTATGTATTTGTGAATTTTGTAAATTTTCATAGTGAATTTTTTCTTTGTTGTGAATTTATTGCTTTTGTGTAAATTATGAGTTATAGAAATGAATTTGATGAGTTGGATAATCTTGTTGAATGTGTGAATGTGTTGAAATTGTGTAAATTTTGTAAATATATTAATTTATTTTTGTTGAATTTGTGAGTATTATGATTTTTTTTTTCATTTTTATTAAATTTGTGTAAATTTTGTAAATTATTTGTAATTTTGTGAATTTGTTGAATTTTAATTATTAAGTGATGGAAATTTAATTGATTTACTGAATATTTATTAATGTATTTTGATGAATTTTATTGTTATTTTGTTTCAATAATGGAAGTTTAGTTAATTTTAGTGAATTTTTATGAATTATAAAATTTTAGTGAAAATCAGTGAAGTTTATTATGAAAATTTAGTTAATAAAATTAGGTTGTTATATTTTTGTTATTGAATATATTTTTTGTTATTGAATATATTTTAAAGTTATATATATATATATATATATATATATATATATATATAAAATGAAGTTGTAATATTTATATTTACAATGCTATTTGTAATTAGTTGTTATATTTGTTGGATCGTCTCTTTTATCTGCTCTTTAAGATATTAGTATTTATTTTAGAAGTTCTAAAAATTTTAAAATTGATAATAAATATATTTTAATAACTGATTATGTAATTATACAATATGTGCATGATGTATTATGAAAAATTTGTATGATACATTAAAAATTTTTGTATGATATATATTTTGAAATTTTTGAATGTATGCTATGTATGTTTAAGATTCCATGCTTTTCATGAAATGTAAGAATATTTCATAAAATTTCATAAATCAAGTTTCACAAAATTTCATAATATCCCATTAAAATTTGGCAAAATATTAAAGTTTGCATAATTTTAAAACTAATAATATCCCATTATAATGACATAAAATTTATAATATAATTAAAATTTTAATAAAATTTGAAATAAGTAATAAAATTCAAAACCACAACAATGTTTAAATTTAATAAATTGATAAAAAAAAGCCCAAAAATTAATTCTTGTCTAGAAAAATTTTAAAATTTTTTAAAAAGATTTCATAAAAATGATAAAACTCCAACAAATTAACTACAAATAAAAAAATTCCATAAAATTGTAATTCATATTCCATATTTTCCATAAAATTTACAGTCCATACAAAATTCCATAAGCTTTCAGAGGATTTTAGTAAAATTCCATAAACTTTCAAAATATTTTAATAAAATCCATAAATTCCATACATTCCATAAAATTTCATACACTTTCATAGTATTTTAATAAAATTCCATAAATTTTAATTTAAATTCCATAAAATTTAAATTTAATTTCATAAAACAGTAATAAAATTTTATGAATTTTAATTTAAAAATTTTCAAAATATTTTAGTTAAATTCTATGAAATTTAATTTAAATTCTATAAAATTTTAATTTAAATTCCTAAAAATTTGTAAAATTAAATTGAATAAAAAATTCCATATTTTCATAAAAAATTTTGCATAATTGCATAATTTTTTTAGTATTGTAGAATTCTATATATTTGGAATGTTTTGTAGTTTGTGGAAATGTAGGTAATAAAGAAGATTTTATTTTATAGAAAATATGCTTGAATTTCCTATAAAACAATAAATATGTGTAACCATAGATACTCGTTTGATGACATTCTCATTTAATTATGAGATGACACCAAATTGTGCAAAGTGAACAATTTAGAAATGTCATTATTACTTGTTGTATACAATATACTTCATTATATTGCTTCAAATTTCGGTTTATCATCGCCTACATGTTCTCTTATCACATAATGGAAAATGTTTTATAACATTGTTCATTTTGGTGCAGTAGGAGAACTATAAAGAGATGTTGCTGAAATTTTGGCAACTGTGCGAAGTATATTTATATAGTTAAAGGTTATATATTAACGAATTTCTAAATCGATTATGTTCATACCTTTTAGGTTGAGAGATATAAAGAGATAGTAGTATATATAAAATTAAAAAATTTGGTATTTAACAAAATTTTGATAGGTGTTGTTAATGAAACTATTGTTCATAATTTTTAGGACCATATAATGAGATAAGATAGAAATTAGATGTTCTATAGACTCAATGATGGTTTATTACGACCTAAATTTTTAAAATGCTTAAACTATTTCATTCAATTTACAATTTCTAAACTTGAATTTAAGAATGAGACCAAGATTAGATGTCCATGTAATCATAAGAAGTGTTAGAATCGTAATTATTTTGACCCTAACATAGGCATGTTGCATCTTATTCAAAAAGGTTTTGTTCCTAATTATTATGAATGGTGTATTCATGGTGAAGTGTGTGGATCTAAAACTTCAGCTACAATTAAACCTGAGATTCAAGTTAATAATGAATTTAATACAAAAATTAAACCAAATGCATTCCATACTATGATAATGGATGTCAATGGACTTGGGATGAATTTGAGTGGGATGAGTGAAGCTCTAATCAAAAGTTGTATGATATGCTATATGTTGTTAATGAGGCTTTATAGCATGGCTGCGAAACACATTCCAAGTTATTAGCTATTGCCCAACTTCTGAATATCAAATCTGAGCACCACCTATCTGAAAGGAGTTACAGTGATATTTTACAGTTCTATAATGAGTCATTTCCTGATGATCATACAATGGTTGATAGTTTTTAAAGCACAAAAAAGTTGTTGCGAGGTTTAGGACTTTCAATTGAGAAGATTTATTATTGCAAGAATAATTGCAAGTTAAATAGGGGTGAAGACAATAATTTACTTTCATTAAGTTCTGTGATTTCCCCATATAAAAGTGCATGCCTCAAGGATCAACAACATCATAAAAATTGTGCCATATAAGAAGATGTATTATTTTCCACTAACATCGAGGATGCAAAGATTATATGCTTGTGAAACATTTGCTAAGTATATAAGCGCATGATCAGGAAGAAGGTGTGATGGAACATTGTTTGAATTCTCCAGCTTGGAAGCATTTCAATCATTTGATTTTGCAGTTTACGTCTGAAATTCAAAATGTGTGTTTGGGAATATGCATTGATGGTTTTCAACCTTTTGGTCAACCAGGGCAACAATACTCATGTTGGCCAGATAAAAGTGCATGCCTCGAGGATCAACAACATCATAAAAAATGTGCCATATAAGAAGATGTATTATTTTCCACTAACATCGAGGATGCAAAGATTATATGCTTGTGAAACATTTGCTAAGTATATAAGCGCATGATCAGGAAGAAGGTGTGATGGAACATTGTTTGAATTTTCCAGCTTGGAAGCATTTCAATCATATGATTTTGCAGTTTATGTCTGAAATTCACAATGTGCGTTTGGGAATATGCACTGATGGTTTTCAACCTTTTGGTCAACTAGGGCAACAAAATTCATGTTGGCCAATTATTGTCACACTGTATAATTTGCCACCATATATATATATATATATATATATATAAAGGAGGAATACATGTTCATCTTGGTTTTGGTTCTCGAACTAAACAACCCAAAATAGAAATTAGATGTGTTCTTACAGGCTATGATTCCAGAATTGAAACATTTTTGGGAATGTGGAGAGGAGACATATGATATTGCAAAAAAAATAAAAAAATTTTTATGCGAACATCTTTGCTCTAGATGGTAAGTGATTTTTCTACTTATGGTATGTTGTCTAGTTGGAATACACAAGGTGGACTTACTTATCCATATTGCATAAAACATATTGATGCCTTCATACTTTCTAATGGTGGTAAGCAATCATGGTTTGATAATCCCCATAAATTCTTACCAGATGATCATCCATTTAGATGGAACAAAATGATGTTTCTTGAGAATCAAACTATTGAAATAGGGGCTCCACCTATATGGTCAGGAATAAAGAGATGCTTAAGGAAATCAATAGATTATGATTGATGAAATTCACTGAACTTGGTTCTAATGAGGTTAAAGTACAAATATTAAAACGAACTAGATGTGGTTGTAAGAAATGCAGTATCTTATGGGAATTACCTTATTGGAGTACCAATTTGATAAGGCATAATTTGAATGTTATGCATATTGAGAAGAATGTATTTGAGAATTTTTTTAACACGATGATGAATATAAAAAGCAAATCCAAATATGGTGCAAAATCGAGAGAAGACTTAAAGTTATTTTGTCATCGGCCAGAGTTACATCAGGATAATGCAATTGGAAAATATTCGAAGGTGAAGTATACACTGGATAAACAAAGTAAACAAGTCTTATGTGAATGGTTAAAGAATATTCGATTTCCATACAGTTATGTATCCAATATGGGTTGATGCGTCAATATACGAAAACTTAAGTTGTTTAGATGAAAAGGTATGATTATCATGTGTTTACTCAGCGATTACCCCTAATTGCTTTTCATGAGTTGTTGGCTTCATAAGTGTGGAAACCACAAATGAAATTGAGTATGTTTTTCAAATAACTTACTGCAAATCAAATTATGGAGGAAGAAATGGTACATTTGGAAATTAACAAACCAATAATTTTTTGTAAGTTGGAATGGATATTTCCTCCAGTTGCTTTGATTCAATGGAACATCTAGTATTACATTTGGCATATGAAGTGAAGCAAGTCAACCCTGTGTCATACCGATGGATGTATCCATTTGAAAGGTACATTTTTTCATTGTGAAGAATTTCAATTTCATTTACATTATTTATTTCATTTATAAATGTTCATATCTCATATATATCTTATAGATTTCTTCGACATTAAAGAATAATATGACGAATAAAGCTCAAGTTAAAGGTTATATTTGCAATGCATATTTAGTTGAGGAAGCCTTATCATTTTGCTCTTATTATTTCAAACCGCATATGTATACAAGACACAAAAGAGTACCTCAAAATGATGATAGTGGAAACATTGAATTAAGTAATATATCTAGTAGTTTGTCAATATTCACTCATCTAGGTATACCATTTAAGTGACATAAAAGTAGAATGTTGACTGATGAAGAATATCAAGCAACACAAATGTATATTCTTCTCAATTGTAGTGAAGTAATAGAATATGTTGAGTAAGTTATAATAATACTTAAACACATAACTTTATACCTGTGTAAATAATGACATACTAATATTATATTTTGTAAATATTATGAAGTTTATACATTGCTATGTTGAAGCAAAATTTTCCTAATATATCTACTAATGAGGTGGATAAGAAGTTGGAGCTAGAATCTCGATTTTGGTTTGAATCATTTATAAGTATACACAAGCTATTAATAAAACTATAAATTCTAAAAATATATATTTTTTCACCATATTTCACTGTTGGCCCTTGAGCACCAATAAGGAGGTTGAATGTGTGGGAATTTAAAAATTTAGAGGGAAGACAAAGAATTTAGGAGATCGAAGGTGAAGGAGAAGGAATGAACACATAATAATTTTATAATGGTTTGGGTGTTAATGAACCCTACATCCACTCCCCAATGGTTCATAATTGGGTGTTCTACGAACTCACAATTGTGTTTCCAAGCTCACACCAAACTTGTACAATGTGTTTTAATGGCTCACACACAATCTTATAACTTGTGTTTTAAGGCTTACATAAAAAACCTCACTCAAGTGTTTTATCAAAGACTCACACTTAACCTAGTATAAGAGTTTTGATAACTAGGCAAACTCTCAAACCTAATTACAATGGTGTTTAATGCTTACACCTAATAATATTAACCCACATACAAATAATAAGAGGTTTAGATGTAAAATTACAGGAGTTTGGTTATAATCAATGATATTCTCTTGCATTCATATCTGTTCGGTGGAGTATTTATAGGCAAAAACCACCAAAGAGATGTTATTAAGAAGCTATGCCTAAATCTCTAAGGTAATTTAAGTAGATTTTGCATTAAATGCCTGTTAGACTAATTTCATGGTTGTGACTGACATTTCGCAGTCGTAAACTCCCAATTTGAACTAGAAAGACTAAAAAAGCGGTGGAGAACCCTGTTTTATTTCTAATGGCTAGTCTATGTGGCATGCTGCTATTAGTTTACCAAAAAGATTAGTCATTGCATTTATCCAAACAACCAAATGTCACAGTTGCGATTAAGGTTCTTCTTTGAGGCAACAGTAATCGTGAATCCTTCTATTTGGTGATGATAAAATGCTTCAATGAGTCACAGTCTCAATAGCTTTTTCACTCTGATGAATTTTAATATTCTAACGGTTATCTTGGACACTTAGCAAGTTTTGGTTGCAAACTTGGTTTGCTCCATACAATTATAAAAGTCGCAGTCACAATTGGGAATGCCAACGTCATCGCAAATCACACTATATGACAATCATGTCTCCATTGGCTGGATTGTGGCTATGATTTACTCTACGAATTCATCTAGTTTAAATTGATTCATCCTTGTTGCAATGTTGCGATCACGATTTTGAGGTTCTTGACTTCAAATTTGTATGTCTTGCTCAATCTTTGAGATTTAGACTTCCATCCAACTTTCAATACAAATCTATCATTAAAAAATGCAAAAAAAAAAAAAAACACTTAAACAAAATGTTAATAACTATCAATCTTTATTTTTAAGATCAAAAGAGACTTTTGACTTAGGTTTGACCAACCTAGTCCAACAATCTCCCTCTTTTTTATTTTAACAACTTACATTGATTTTATTAAAGGAAATAAATTGTATGAGTGTGAAGTTGAGATGGTTAACATTTTGTAACAAAATACTTGTTGAGAGACTAAGTTAATCAAAGATTTACATTTTAGATTAGATTGCTCCTCCTCAACTTATACTTCCCTTAATTATATCTCATGCAATTTTTTTTACTTCTATTTTTCTCCCCATTTGGTAAGATAAAAAAGAGAGAAAAATGTAAATTTGAGTAAAAGTGCATAAGTGACTTGATTCAACTGGGAATTGGGATAGTAAATAGAAAAACAATCACATATTATAAACAAACACATAAAGCATAAATTACAAACAATTTTATTTATGTAGATAAGTAGAAATAGAAAAATGGGGGATCACAAACTTAGGCTACAAAATAAACAAAGTAAATAGCAGACAAGAAAATACTACAATCCTAGGAAAGAACACTAAGAGATTAGAGAACTATCATCATCCCTAGAATCAATAATTTCTTCATCGACACCTTGTCATTGTGCTTCATCCCCTTCTTCCACCTCTTGATCTTCATATTTTTTCAGAGTATCCTTCCAATCTTCAAAATCAGGGAGGTGGCAAGGAGTAACACCCACCTTCTCTTAGAGAACCACCAAGTCACTGTGGAGGTGGGAAAGTAGAAGAAATCTCCTCTTGATCATCCTCATGACTTTGTCCAATTTCTTGTTTATTGAGGAGAGAGAAATGATAGAGGATTTGGCTTTAGGTTTAGGCTTGTGAGATGGAATTGGTTGGGTACCCTCCTCTATCACAAGCCTTTTCCTTTTTGAGGGTTGAAAAGTTGTAACTTTTTAGCCCTAAAAAAACCCAAGGTATAAGTATAAGAATCTGTGTGTATAGCCTTGACATTGATGAGGCAGGGCAAGTCAAGGAAATTGTGGAATGACAAATATTTCTTTATAAGGAATTTTTCATTTTCCTCATTTGGTGCTCCTACATACCTATAAATTGTTGTGACATAAGAGGGTATAAGGAATTGCCTCTTGGTCTTAGTACTCATGTAAATCAATTGATTCACAAGGTATTAGCTGATTTGGATGGGTTTCTTTATTTTTAAGTAAAAAAGAAAGGTTAGGCCCTTTTGAGAGACCTTTTCATTCCCATTACCTTTAGCATTTATGGAAAAGGTGATGATATGATGAAGGAGCCAATTTGGAAGGGTCCAAATATACTTGGGCAAAGATGTTTATGGGTCATGTTTAGTTTCAATGGAAATTTCAATCCAAAATTAAGAGTAGATGATATCAAGTACAAAGATGATGAAAGGGATATCATCTCCCACTTGAAGGTTGAAAAGGTTAAAGAGTTGCTCAAAGGTGATAAAGAAGGGGTCTCTAAAAGCCCAAAAAATTAACCCATATTGACTTACTTTGGATTCGGCTCTTCTGCTTAATGTGATTGTGCACATGAATTCCTTAACAATTTCTTCGTATCTGGGTTCATCTTGGAAGATAAACTCATTCCAACCCAATTTGGATAAGTAGGCATAAATTTCATCCTTGATTCCTAGGGATTTAATGAGAAAAGTTAAGGGAATCTTATTGGGTTGGATGATTTTAAGGGAGTTGGCTTTGTAATGGTCTTTCTCTTTTTTAGTGATCCCTTTCATCAAGTGAAGGCAGAAGGACTAGAGGGTTGGGCTATGCCCTTTCCTTTCTTTGCTTTAGAGAGCTTTTTGGGTGCCATTAAAGAAGTTTGAAGTTGGTAGACGATTTGAGACAAAAAAATTAAGAGAAATGAGGAGAATGTGCAAAAGTGAAGTGGAATAGTGTTAAAGGGTTTTTAATAGGTAAAAATTTGATGAAAAGACGTTGAAAAATGGTCAATTGGCAATAAGTGAGGGGGTGCCACCTGTTGGCAGTCAAATCAGTTAATACATGACAGTTACTTTAATTCATGATCGCGAACCACAAATCACGACAGCTAATTACAAAAAATCTGAATAGCGGATAAGAATTCCTCAAAAATCGAAAGAGTCAACGATCAAAACTTTTGAATTTTGAAAAAAATTTACAGTGGAGAATTGAAATCACTACCTCAAATTTGATGTACAATAGAAAGTTTGACAAATGCATGTAAATTGTGATCTTGAAATGAAAGTAGTGACTGCAAATTATGAGGCAAGAAAAGAAATGAGGAAGAGATAAGAATTGTCCTTACTAATTATGATCCACTTAATGTATAGATGATTAATTCATGCAAATTGGCATAGAGAAGCACATTTGCATAAGGAATTAAGACATCTAAAGTAATAAAGTATACATTTATCAAATACAACATCCATTTATTCAAAACAACAAACTAAATAAAGAACATTCTATAGGATCTAATTTTCACTCTAATGAGCTTCCATCAAGCATTCTTAGCTCCCTCTTAATGAAGTTCATCCTTTTTTCATTGAGGGGTTTTGTGAAAATATCCGCAAGTTGATGAATAGTGTTAATAAACTCCAACACCACATCACCATTTTGGACATGATCTTTAAGAAAGTGATACCTAATGTCAATGTGTTTACTCCTAGAGTGTTGGATGAGATTTCTTGAGAGATTTATTACACTTGTGTTGTCATATTTTATGGGAATGTGATTAATAATTTCTTCATAATCTGTGATTAATAATTTCTTCATAATCCTTTAATTATTTTTTCATCTAAAGAACATAGGTGCAATAACAACCCACAACCACATATTCTGCTTCAACGGTGGATAAGGCAATTGAAACTTGTTTCTTACTAAACCAAGAAACTAAGCATTCTCCTATAAATTGGTAAGTTTCAAATGTTCTTTTTCTATCTAGTAAGCTACCGAAATAATTTGCATATGAATATCCTAAAAGACTAAAAGATGAATTCCTAGGATACCATAAACCTAAATACAATGTGCTATGTAAATACTTAAGAATCCTTTTAATAGCATTAAGATGTGATTCTTTAGGACATGATTGAAATCTAGCATAAATGCATACACCAAACAAAATGTTGGGTCTGGAGGTAGCGGATAAAGTAGAGAACCAATCATACCTCTATATCTCTTTTTATCAATAGACTTATCTGATTCATCTTTGTCTAGTTTGATGGTAGCATTTATTGGTGTCTTTGCCACGTTACATCCTTCCATGCCAAATTTCTTGAGCATATCCTTTATGTACTTGGCTTTGTTGATGAATATGCCCTCTTTGGTTTGCTTGATTTATAGGCTAAGAAAGAACTTAAGCTCTCACATCATGCTCATCTTAAATGCCTTAGTCATACACTTGGCAAAATCCTTACACAAAGATTCATTAGTAGCACCAAATATAATCTCATCAACATATATTTGTACAATGAGTGTGTCTTGATTATGCCTTTTAACAAACAAAGTTGTATCAACATTTCCTTTCTCAAAATCATTTTGTAAAAGAAATGAGCTAAGCCTTTTGTACCAAGTTCTTAGAGCTTGTTTCAAACCATATAAGACTCTATTTAACTTATAAACATGATTTCGAAAAATATGAGATTCAAAACCAGGGGGTTGTTCAACATAAACTTCCTCCTCAATGAAATCATTTAAAAATACACTTTTAACATCCATTTGAAAAAGTTTAAAGTTCATGTGACATGCTTAAGCTAAGAGAATTCTAATGGCCTCTAATCTTACTACGGAGGCATAGGTTTCATCATAATTAATGTCTTCCTCTTAGTTGTACCCTTTTGTAACTAATCTAGCCTTATTTCTAGTAATGAAACCATGCTCATCTAACTTATTTCTAAGCACCCACTTGCATCCTATAATAGGGTGTTCCTTAGTCCTAGGAACAAGTTTCCATACTTTATTTCTCTCAAATTGGTTAAGTTCCTCTTGCATGACAACAACCACCCAATATTCATCATCAACAGCCTCGTTAACTGATTTTAGCTCAAATTGAGAAATAAATACAAGATTATTGTCTAAAGCATTAAGTTGAGATCTATCACTTACACCCTTAGATGTATCACCAACAATTAGATCATTTGGGTGATGTTTGGAGAATCTCCAACCTTGGGAAGATCTGATTTGAAAATTCTACTTATTGTGGTTAGGATTCATTTTCTTCTTTTGATGACTTGCCTTCATCACGATTTTTAACAATCTCTCTTGAAGTTGACTCCAACTCCATTTTCTCAAAATCACTTGTAAGATTATAAACAAGAGAACCTTTCCCAAGATCAAGTTTATTAGGTTCATCAAACACAATGTTCATTGACTCCTCAACAACTAAAGTACTTTTATTGAATACTCTATAGGCTTAACTAGAGGTGGAATATCCCAGAAAAATACCTTTATTTGTCTTAGAATAAAATTTCCTAAGATTATCCTTGGTATTTAAGATGTAGCACTTGCACCTAAAGCCTCTTAGGCATGACAACTTAGGCTTTCTACCATTTTAAAGCTTATAAGAAGTTTTATTGAGAATGAGTCTTTTAAAAACATGATTAGCAATATAATAAGAAGTATTGATGCCTTCAGCCCAAAAGTAATTTGGTAAGGAATACTCATTGAGCATAATTCTAGCAATCTCTACTAGTGCTCTATTTTTCCTCTCTACAACACCATTTTGTTGTGGTGTTCTAAGAATTGAAAAATTATGAGAAATCTCATTTTCTAGATAATAAGATTCAAAAGATTCATTTTGAAATTTCTTTCCATGGTCGCTCCTTATAGAAGAGATGAAGTAATGCTTTTCATTTTGAACTCTTTTTACAAAACTTTTAAAAGCATCGAAAGTGTCATGCTTATGAGCTAGAAAGAATACCTAAGTAAACCTCGAGTAATAATCAACTAGGATAAGTGCATAATATTTTTCACCTAAACTAGCACTCCTAGTAGGTCTAATCAAGTCCATATGCATAAGTTGAAGAGGTCTAGATGTACATACAACATTCTTTACCTTGAATGAAGATAGATGTTGCTTTCCCATTTGGCATGGTCCACATGTCTTATGCTTTGAGAATTTTAGCTTAGGAATACCTTCCACTAGATTTCATTTTGAAAGGCTTTATAGGAGTTCCATACTAGCATGACTAAATCTTTTATGCCAAAGCCAAGCTTCACTACTAAGGGACACAAGACACTTGAAAGATTGGTTAGCCAAATTGTCTAAGTCAATTAAGTAGGTATTGCCCATCCTTTCACCCTTGACGACTACCTTTTTATTCACCAAAGTGGTAACTCGACATTCTCTAGGGTTAAAGGTGACTTTGTTACCTTTATCACATAATTGACTTACACTAAGCAAATTATGTTGTAAACCATCTATAAGAAGAACATCATCAATAAGTGAATAACCATTCTCACCAATTATTCTAATGGCATTTACCTTATCTTTGGCATTATTCCTAAAAGTGACATTGCCACATTCTTTCTCTTTTATAGGCATGAATAACTTCTTATTGCCCGACATATGCTTTAAGCATCCACTATCTACATGTCAATCATTGTCTTCATTGGTGACAACCATACAATCCTACACAACATAAACAAATCACTTTTGTTTAGGTACCCAAGCATACTTGGGTCCTTAGGGGTTAAGCCTATAAGGGTCTTCTAATTTGAGTTGAGCCTTCCTAATATAACAATAGATGTTTATATAATCAAACTTCTTACCACAATGACATTGGAGTTTAAACTTATGAGTCTTCCTCCTATACATAGTTTTGCTATGGGCATGGATACTTCTCATAGTTTTGCTATGGGCATGGATACTTCTCATTCTATGATGATGCAAGTGTGAACAAATGGATGAATGGTTAGGAATAGATGAGAACTTTTTATGTGCTAGGGTAAGCATGTTTCTTAGTGTAGATGTATGCATGGTTAGCCCTTTTTGGCATAGGCTTTGAGCCTTGATGTGCCTTCCTTTTGCCTTCTGACATTGGTGGCTTAGTGCTATAAGCACTCTTCCTCCCAACTACCTTAATAATAGATGTTTGAGGTGTTGAAGCTCTAATGAAAGTAGTGAGAGAGGGATTAAATGATGAGGAGGCTCCATTGAAGCTAAGACCATGTCTAACTAGTGAGGGTCTTTGAGATACAATTAATGTATCTAAAGCTTTATTCCCTTTGTGAAACTTAGGAATATAATTTCTAAGCTCAATTACCTTTCCTTTTAAGGTATCATTTTCCTTTCTTAAGGAATTTAGAGAAGATGTAGACTTTGTAAGGCTTTCTATAGATTTTTTGAGTTCTTTATTAGAAGTCCTCAATTTATTTACAAGCTCATTCAATGAGTTAAACTCATTTTCCAGTTTAGAGCATTTTTTTTTTCTAAGTTTTCATTTATGACTTGTATTTGTCATATCTCAAGATAAGAGCTTCCAATAGTTCATCATCAACATCATCTAATACATCATAGTTATCATAAGAATGGGGTGGAGAACTTACCTTGTTTAAGGAGTCATCTTATGCCATGAAGGATAAAATTGCCACTTCCTCATCTTTATTCTCCTCACTTGAGCTATCATTCTAAGTAGCTTTGAAGCTATTGTTCTTTTTTTTTTTTTGTCCCCTTTCTTCTTCTTTTTCTGGTTAGGGCAATCATACTTAATATGGTCTTGCTTACCACTCTCATAGCATATTACCTTAATCAGCCTTTCTTTGAGGTTAGGAGATGCCTTCTTGAAGTTCCTTTTATCTTTTCTTCTTCTTATCAGCTCCATGGTTCTTTCAAAAAGTATGGCTAGCTCCTCTTCTTCTTTTTCACTATCATCATCACTTTAGATAGCCTCTGCTTCTTTATCTTTAGGTTAGGATTTGAGAGTTAAAGTCTTTTTCTCTATTTTATCATTCTTGTCCCCTTGCCTTCTCATCTTCTTCATCTCCTTATCCTTTTTCAAGGCTAGTTCATGAGTGAGAAACTTGGCTATAAGGACATCTGTTTGCACATTTTCAATTTTTGGATTTGACTCTTGTATGCTACATACCCTGCACCAAATTTCTTAAGAGGTAAAGATTCAAGCATTTTAGAGTTTACCTCATCATTGGTAAGTATGCTTCCAAATTTCTTTATGTTTGTAACAATAGATAAGAGTCTATTTGTCATATCAATGATGCTTTCATTATCCTTCATCATGAACAACTCTCATTTTGTCACATATATCTCCAATCTACTAGATTTCACCAAGGTTGTGCCTTCATGGTAATTCTCCAAAGTATTTTAAATTCCAAGTGCTATGAGGCAATGTAGAACTCTTCCTCTTCTTTTCTTAGCAAGGAACTAAGAAGGATTGTCATTACCCTTTTGTTTATTCCATTTGATCTTCTATGAGCTTCCACTCATTCTTCTTTGGGATTAACTCTTCACTTCCATCAACCACCTTAGTAGGAGTCTTCCACTCTTTTGCCATAATATCTCAAAGGTCCACCACATCGCTGTCTAAGTATATCTCCATCCTATACTTCTAATGCGTATAGTTGGATCCATCAAAGTATGGCTTACGATAAGTGTGAATTCCTTCTCGTATCATGTGTCTTTGCTCACTTAATTAAGAGTTTTAATGAGAATCTTGCTCTGATACCACTTGTTGGCCCTTGAGCATAAAGAAGAGAGTTTGAATTGATGGGAATTTAAAAATTTGGAAGGAAGATAAAGAATTGAGGAGATTGAAGGTGAAGGTGAAAAAGAAGGAATGAGCACATAATAATTTTATAGTGGTTCGAGTGCTAATGAAAACTACATCCACTCCCAATTCTTCATAATTAGGTGTTCTACTAACTCACAAAGGTGTTTCCAAGCTTACACCAAACTTGTACATGTGTTTTAATGGCTCACACACAACCTTACAACTTGTGTTTTAAGGCTCACATAAAAGCCTCACTCAAGTGTTTTCTCAAAGGCTCACACTTAACCTAGTACAAGAGTTTTGACAGTTAGGCAAACTCTCAAACCTAATTACAATGGTGTTTAATAGTTACACCCAATAATATTAACTAACATACAAATAATAAAAGGTTTAGAAGTAAAATTATAAGAGTTTGGCTATAATTAATGATATTCTTTTGCATTCATACCTGTTCGGTGGAGTATTTATAGGCAATAACCACTAAAAAGATGTTACTAATAAACTATGCCTAAATCCCTAAGGTAAGCTAGCTAGATTTTGCATTAAATGCCTATTAGACTAATGTCATGATCGTGACTGACATTTCGCTATCACAAATTTCCAATTTGCACTAGAAAGACTAAAATCATGGTAGAGAACCCTATTTTATGTCTAACGGTTGGTCTACGTGGCATGTTGCTATTAGTTTACCAAGAAGAATAGTCATTGCATTTATCTAACCAACAAAATGTCGCAGTCATGATTAAGGTTCTTCTTTGATGTGATAATGATCATGAATCCTTCTGTTTGGTGAGGATAAATGCTTTAATAGGTTGCGGTCTCAATAGCTTTTTCACCCTCATAAATTTTAATATTCCAATGATTATCTTAGACACTTGGCAAGTTTTGGTTGCAGACTTGGTTCCCTCTATACAGCTATAAAAGTCACAGTTGTAATTGGGAATGCGAATGTCACCATAAATCATACTGTATGACAATCATGTCTTCCTTGGCTAGATCACAGCTGCGATTTGCTCTACAAATTTGTCCGGTTTAAGTTCATCCATCCTTGTTACAAGGTAGCGGTCACGATTTTAAGTTTCTTGAATGCGAATTTGTATGGCTTACTCAATGTTTGAAATTTAGACTTTTATCGAACTTTAAATGCAAATCTATCTTCAAAACTGCAAAAACAACACTTAAATAAAATGTTAATAACTATCAATCTTCATTGTTAAGATCAAAAGAGACCTTTGACTTAGGTTGGACCAATCTAGTCTCAACAAATGGAATCACAAATCAATTTATTATTGATCTTGCAAAAGAACCATTACATAGTGTGACTATGTGTCTCATTTACTTTATGAATAGGTACAAATTTCGCATTGAAAAATTATGGTTCAAATAAGGCATCAATCAATAGTGGAGTCGGTATTAAGGGTTCCAACTATAATGAAAATGCTTACGACTATTGCGGTCGACTTATCGAGGTGCTACAGTTTGAGTATCTAATACTTCTAATAAAAAGAACTATTGTGTTTAAATGTGAATGGTTTGATCCAATGCCAAATGTCAAAATGAATATGCATGAACATTATAATTTGGTTGAAATCAACCATAAGCACAAATTTAATAAATATGAACCATTTATATTGGCGATGTAAGCTTGTCAAGTTTATTATGTTCCTTATCCTAGTTTACACCTAGATGAAGCGGATTGATGGGTAGTATGCAAAATAAAAGCTTAATCATTTCTTGAAATCAAGGATGAATCTATTATTAAGACATCGTCTCAAGCTCCATTTTAGGAGGATATTTATAATTTGCCAACTGTTTATAATATTGAGGATGAGCCTCCCAAAAGTTTAAATGATCTAAATGTGTCATTCATAAATTTAGATGTCAAAAATGAAGATCCTCAGTTAGACAATGAAATAGACCTACTATCTGAATCTGAATCATCGAATGATTTAATTTCTGAAAATGATATAGAGTATGATGATTATGAGTAAGTCAAATGTCTATTTGTATTATTTTTCCATTTGTAGATGTATGTACACTTTTGAATTAAATTTGTTGGCCCTTGGCACCAAGAAGGAGGGTTGAATTGGTGTATAAAAATTTAAAAATAAAGAAGAGGGGAAGAATTATGAGAATAATGAACACAAGCGATTTATAGTGGTTCGGGTATTAACCAACCCTACGTCCACTCCCCAATTCACCAATTGGGTATTTCACTCAATCACTAGTGTTTTACAAGCTCACACTCAACTTACAACAATATGTTTTACAGGCTCACACACAACCTTACAACAGTGTGTTTTACGGGCTCACACACAACCTTACAACATGGTGTTTAATGCTCACACCCAACACTTTCAATCTTACAAGAATTAGTAGAAAATGAGTAGCAAAGGATTGACAGCTTCTTCACTTGTAATAGAATTCTCTCTCCTTTGCTATCAATGTTTGGTGGAGTATGTATATCCAAATTCCACCAAAGAAAGTAACGGCTAGTTTATAACGGCTAGTTCATAATGGCTAGTTTTCCAACAGCTAGTTTTTCAATAGTGCTTTAGGAAAATATAGTTGTTGTGTTTTTTCAGCTAGCATAAGTCGTGGTCGCTAATTCATTTGTGTACACCGCGATTCTAAGCGAAAAACAGTCTGTCAAAATCTGCAATTTTTACAGTAAAAAATTGCGGTCTCGATTCTGACGCGACACAGACCGCGAATTCATCTGTCATTTTTTGTTTGCTTCGTTTTGCTTGTTCGCGGCCGAGAATGACTCCTCGATTTAGTCTGTCTGATTTTTGGCAAGTCTTTTCAAGAGTCGCAGTCGCGAATCTTTGATCCAACTAAACTTAGAGAGACTTATTTTTCTGCAAAATCAACACTTAATAAAAATATTAGTAATGATCAATCTCCTTTCTCAAAATCAAAAGAGGTTCTAAACTTAGGATTAACTATCCTAGTCCAACAAAGTCAAACAAAATTTTTGTTATTAAATATCATTCATTTATAACTCAAAAGTAACAAATTTAGATAATTATAATTTACTTTTTGAAATAATGCAATAATAAATCATTAATATTTTTATGTGCACATTAAATATTAAAATTTTATTTATCTTAAATAATCAAAATTATCTTTTGGGAATGAATATTTTTTTATGAAAGAAATAAGTTGGTTAAAAATGTGCAATAGGCAAATGTGAATTTATTTAAATATATAAAATTTTAAAAAACAAACAATTCCACAGATATACGATTATACCAAAAAAATCATTGTAAAAAAAGTTTATTAAATTTTATATTATTTTTAAAATACCAATGTTATGCAAAATTATGAAGATTATCATTTACATTAAAAATTAAATAAGATTTTATATAATTTTTTAATTATTTTTCTTTTTTGAATTTAACTGAATTTTTTAGAAAGTCAATTTGAGTTTAACCTAACATTGTAAAAAGGTTCAAGATTCAAATGATCTTTATTCATTTTTTGGTGATAAAATTTGATTTTTAAATTAAAAATTAGATATTTTTATTGAAAAATAGAGGAAGACATAAATTTGAAAATAACAATTACTTTTATTTTTTTTTATGATTAAGCTTAGTAGAAAAATAGTTCGTTGGAATAGTTATTATGGTCCTTGTTCACTTTCGTTCACTTTATCTTTTCGCTGGCTATCACTAGTGACTAGCGACCAATAACACGTGAATGCAGCTGGCTGGCCGGCCTATTGCATCTTATGATCAAATTTTTTAAAACCAAATTTATTTAAAAAGAAATTATTATAAAACATTTAATATTAAAATAAGCAATAAAATATATGAATAAATAATCCTATTATATCGATTGAGTTGAAAAAAATACAAAATTATAATAAAGTCAAGATAATGGCATTACTATCTTTTGTATTACTGATGTTTACTTAAAATCTAGCATGCAATGTTAGAATTTATTCAAATATAGTATATGAATTTAGAATATCAATTAATAGTTAAACGGAAAAAAATTTCGTGCATATTTGCACATTAGATCCAAAATTATTTTAAGCCATAATTTCAACCACTTGAGTTAAATACAAAGAAATATATTAGAAAAATGAAAATTCAGAGTTAAATTTTCCTCTCATTGACCTTCTCTTTAGACGACTACTAATGAATGTAGCCTCTAGGGTTAGGGTTAGGGTTAGAAAGCATGAGAGGGGATTTCGCCTATTTATATTAAATTTAATAGGCTCACCAATCACAGGTTCATATTAAATTAAGTCTACACATGACCGTTTTGTATATCAGCTCACTAAGTGTGTCATAAGCTCATAACTCATTTGATCATAATTTAATTGGACTTACTCACTAATCAATAAATTATATTATTCAGTTCATTTTATAAAAAATTAAAATAAACCAATAATTAATATTAGTCAACATAAAAATTCTAACATTCTCTCACTTGACAATATTAATTATGACGTTTTTTTATGTTTTATGAAAAAAATATTTTTAAAAATGACTCTCAAATTGAATATTTTAAACTCAAATGTCACTACAAAATTTTAGAAAACATATAATTTATTGATAAAATGACACCTTAAACATAATCATGTCCATATTAAATTAGCAATATCGGATCATGACAGTAATTATACCCCTTATTGACATAGTACCAATCTATAGTTACAAATATTGACAATTTAACCGACCTGGATTCTGATATGACAGTGTAACAAGAAAATAACACTCACATGTGATCAATACACTATTTTCATTATTAGTTCTTCATATATTTCTTTTTCGCACATATTCAAATGAGCAAGAGAACCTCACAAGGACTTGTAATAAAATTTTTGTTTCCATTTTGGAAATATACACAATATATGTCTTAGCTTTTGTTTCCAGAAACACAATTGGAAATTAATTAATATACCTTAAGATAATTACACTAATATTAAGCGCATCACGCATAACTCATAACATGTTATATATATATATATATATTTAATGTGCACATATGCATAACAAACAACCACAAAGTACTTAACTCATATAAACAAATATATATGAATAAGCAATGTAGCAAAATTATTTAACTTAGACGTTCAATTACTAGAACAAAACTCTCACTAACCAAACACATCAAAAGACTCAACAACGCTCATATCTCTAACATGTTTCTTGAAAATTATGGGTCTAAGTCTTTTGGTTAGAGGATCAACTAATATCAAATAAGTTCTAATATACTCAATCTCAATGTCTCATTTTTTCACTAACTCTCTGATTGTAAAATATTTAATCTTCATATGTTTAGAATCACTTGAACTCTTATTGTTCTTACAAAAGAACACAACAACATTATTATCACAATAGATTTGAACTGGCCTAGCAATAGAATCGACCACAAGTAATCTAGAAAATAAAATTCTTCAACCATATATCTTGTGTACTAACACCATAACAAACAACAAACTTAGCTTGCATAGTAAAAAAAGCTGTAAGTATTTATTTAACACTCTTCCACGAAACAACACCATTAATAAGCATAAAAATATAACCTGAACTGGACTTCATATCATCTTGACAACCTGCAAAATCAGAGTCTGAATACCCCACTACTTTAAGATCATCCACCCGCCTATAAATCAACATATAATCATTTATTTTTTGCAAGTATCTCATTACCTTCTTAGTACCTATCCAATGATCTCACCTAGGATTAGAAAGATATCGACCAAGAACACTAACAATGTATGCAATATCTGGTCTTGTACACACTTGGGCATACATCAAGCTGCCAACAGCACTGACATAAGGAATATTATTTATGGTCTGTTGCTCTATATCACTTTTAGGGCATTGCCCCTTACTAAATTTATCTCTTTTCACAACTGGAGTATCATTACCTTTGCTAGATTGCATATTGAATGTAATGAGCACACGATCAATATAAGCCCTTTGAGAAAGGCTCAATAAATGACGAGACCGATCACGATAAATGTCAATATCCAAGACAAAATATGCCTCTCCAAGATCTTTCATATCAAAAGTCCTAAAGAGTAATTGCTTAGTCTCACAAATCATCCTCATGTCATTAGTAGCCAACAAAATATCATCAACATAAAGAACACGAGATATAAATTTACTCCAACTAATCTTATGGCAAATGCATTGATCTATCTTGTTATCTGTGAAATCAAGTGAAGTGATTACCTCATCAAATTTGAGATACCATTGACAAGAAGCTTGTTTAAGACCATATATAGATTTCTTCATCTTACAAACCAAGTCTTCTTGACCATTTTCCTAAAACCTTCAGATTGCATCATGTAAACTTCCTCACCCAGATCACCATTCAAGAATGTCGTCTTGACATCCATTTGATGTAACTTTAAATCAAAATGAGCAACTAAGACCATAATTATTCTAAAGGAATCTTTAAAGGAAGCAGGGGAGATAGTCTCATTATAATCAACACCCATGCGCTGTGTAAACCCCTTAGCAACCAATCTGGCTCTAAATTTCTTAACCTTTCCTTTAGAATCTTTCTTAGTTTTGAATATCCATTTGCAACCTATGGGTTTAAGATTAGAAGGAAGTTACACCAATTCCCAAACTCTGTTATGACTCATTGATATCATTTCATCTTTCATAGCATCAATCCATAAATCAGAATGAACACTATTAACAGCCTCATCATAAGATACAAGATAAATAATATGACTTATATGACAGTCACCTTTACCATGATAAACCTCATAATCATTTGGAATTGTTGACCTTCTCACCTTAATATACATTATAATAAGTAATTCTTCAACTACAATAGGCTTTGGATGATTCTCAATAAGAGAAAGATGATCAATTATACCCCTACTATCACCACCTACTTGAATAGGAACCCTTATAATCTTTTCATGAGATGATGGTAAAGGAATGGTTGCAGTTTCACATTGTACAACATGAATAGGTGGTTGAGAAATGTCTAGATTAGTAACATCTATCTTTAAAAACTTTGCAGTCATGGACTCTACAATTGTTATGCCACGTGTAAGACAATAGAGCTTGTATCCTTTAGAATGGTTGGGTACCCAATAAAATAACAACGAGTAGTTCTACAGTCAGTCTTTTCTCATTTGGATTATATATTCTAACTTCAGCAGGACAACCCTAAATATGAAAATGGTTCAAACTAGGTTTTCTATTAGTCCATGCAAACATTTAGATCCTTAAAATCAAGAGTAAGAAGAATATCATCTTTCACTAGTCTTTCAGTTCTTTCTTTAGATATATGACCTAAACATTTGTACGATAATGAAAAGGATTTTCCTTTAACTAAGGATTATTTAGTCACATCATTGGCTTCACAAGAAGGTCCATAATTACTAGCATCATCCAAACACAATCTGTATAAATTATCTAACAAAACACATTCACCAATCAATTTAGAGTCTAAAAACATATTAGCTCTTCCATTATCAATAGCAAAATGATATCCAATCTCATCTAAAATAGAAACAGAAATCAAGTTTCTCCTTAAAGATGGAACATAAAAGGTGTTCTCCAAAACGAGACAAAATCCAGACTCTAATGTTAACCTATCTACTCTAACTTGGTCAACTTCTATCTCCAAACTATTCTTAACTCTAAGCTTGGACTCCATTTCACTTGGCTTTCATTTGCTTATGAACCCAATCTGATAATCAAGTCGATTCCATGATTATAAGTTCATTCCATACAAGACCAGACCAGAATAGGCTTATATACATTCTCATAAGACAATAACAATATGAACAGTTGCACCACTATCAAGCCACCAAAAGTTTAGTGGCATATCAACCATATAAGATTCAAAGCAAACATAATCTAAAGGAATACCTTCTTCTTCTTTCTTCTTTAACCAAGCTGTGAAATTATGACAATTGTTTCTCTTATGACCTTTTTTATAATAGAAGAAACATTTCACCTTACTCTTATGGACAATTCCAGAATCACCTACCTTTTTGGTTTGACTTCTACAATGCCATTTAAAATTTTGATTCTTCTTAGGAGCATAATAATTAAATTTAAATTTACCCTTATCTTTTTTAGGATTAGTCTTAGCTTGTGCCACTAGCATGACAACCTCACCCTTTTCTTTCTTAATTTTCTTTTCCTCTACATCACATTTCATTATAAGGTCATTAATGGTCCAAGTAGTGTTTTGGGTGTTATAGGTAGTCTTGATTTGGCTAAATTCAGCAGATAAAGGTTTTAGGGCTTGGTGAACTATGAATTCATTAGAAAATCTCAAGTTTAAGATTCTTAAGTTTGGTTTGAAGGTGAACCATATTTAGAATGTAATTCCTCACACTCTCACTATGGTTGTATTTCATACTGGTTAACTAGCTCATAAGGGTCCTAGACTTAGCCTTATTAGATACGAAGTTCCTATCTTCTACAGCAACAAGAAAAATTTTGGCAATAACATTAGTGGGCAAACTACTCCTAAGGTATTTAGAAATAGTTTTCGTCATGGCCATAAACTAAGACAATTAGAACTCTCCCACTTAGCATGTAATTCCTTTTCCTCAATATTGCTTTCACGGGTGGGTTTAACATGCTCATCCTCATAAAAAGCATAATCTATCTCACTTATTTCCAAAACAAATTGAATATCCTATTTCCACCTATTAAAGTTTGTGCTAGTCAAGAGTTTAACAGTCTCAATATTATTGTTGAGACTAATGGAGACTGTTTGAGACAAAACAAAAGCATGTATTAGAATTGAGTTATATACAAAATTAAAGTTATAATTTACACAATCTAGAAAATTCTAGCGTCACTGCATATTCTCCTTTAGGAATAACATGTGTTCTAGTTATGAAGCACACAATCAAGATTACACCAGTTTTGAGAAATCTATCCCCTTTGGGCATATAGACTCTCTAGACTAATGCAACTCTTAACACAAATAGCTTCATTCCAACACCTACTCCCAAAATCAATGCAACTAATAACCCTATTTGGGCAGGTTATTATATACATTAAATCGGAATTATCTCTTCGCAAAAATTAAAAATAACTCTACAAATTTCAATAAATGTTCCACTTTGGTGGTGACACCTATATCAACCCATAAAATTATTTTAATTAGAGATTAATAAAAGCCCAATTAAAATGTATACCAAACGCAAATATATACATCCAACATATATAAGATACCAAATACAGTATACCTTAGTTTTAAATACATGATTATTATCTCATATATATATACAAATCAAATATTTAGTATTTATTTATTTATTACAAATCTAATATCGCTAAATTATAAACTAACAATTAACTATATATAAACCACACAAATATATATATATCTTAATAATCATTGAAATAAAAAAAAAATTGGTGATTTTTGGCCATATGTCCAAGACAACCAGCCCATTTATCATTGTGTCAGTTGCATCTCGACCACGCAAAGAATGGGAAAGCCGGATCAAAGGTACCA